>JAPDSC010086603.1:0-27674 GCA_026290005.1 Latrodectus geometricus | reverse complement strand
TAATACTTAGTTTTATATTCATTTAAGTTTTGACAAACCGCACTTATTATAATATTTTATTATTCTAAGAGAATGAACATAAGTTACAAAACAAAATATATCCGTTTCTGAAATAAACATTAAAAAAAGACAATTTCAGAAAAATCTTTAGATCAATTATCCTGATTTAGTTATTCATTCAATATTAAATATAACTATTCAATTTTCTAACAAAAATTCAAAGAAATATTTTAAACAAGTTTAGAATTAATAAAAAAACATTCCCTTTCTTCTCTTTTATTAATATGTTACTAATTAGAATAATTTAAAAATGAATTAGTATATTTTAAAAAGAAATTCTTATTAATAATTAAAATCTTACTTGCTTATCCATTTCACCATCTATAAAAGGGATATCTAATTTTGCTTCGTATGAGAAGGAATCATTTGCAGATTCCATAATTACCGCAAAAAGATTTGTTCCAAATTTTTTCGATGAAGTATTTTCATTTTAACTCAAATGTTTTCGTTTCCATCAGCTGTTCTTTTTCAGAAGTTTTTTCTACTCTTTTTTGAAGAAAATATAACGACATACCAATATTTCATCTAAAAAAAAATGAATTATTGCAAGGCGTGAATTATTCTATATAAAAATCCGAAACTACTATAAAATAAAATCAACATGTGGAATGTCTATGAATCAATCAAATGTGCGCTTTAAGTGGCCCCGATTTTGCGGTCCGCTGAAGTTGCTCAGCCCACAGCAGCAATCGGTGTTTTTCATAAAGTTGCCCGATGATGTCATGTTCCAGTGTAGTCGTAATCGCCGCTTGGGAAGGTCATATCAATCCGGTCTCTCCCAGACTTTTTGTTTTCTTTTTTACGCCAAGATTGCCCTCAACTTAGAGACATTGTGTATACTTCCGAGAGGTTTTGTTTTTATTTGTTTCTTTTTTACAATCGTGATCAATGGCATTCGTCGGTGCATAGCTTTAAATTCTTGAAGTAACAACATGAAATGGACGAACAATGCTTGTTAGAAACGCTAACGAATTTTCTTTCCGAAACCAGTGCTTGAAATAGAACCAGACGCTATTGGATTTCCTAACCCACATTGATTATCTCAGTTGATATTATTTTTATCATTGGGAAAATGAATTATTTTTATTGCAGTAAACTAAGCTTGAAATATTGATAAATCCTGAAATTATATTAAAACAGTTCAATGAATGCTTTTTGTTTCTGGAAGTATTTTAATAATTTTTATTAAAATACTTCCAGAAAAAAGAAATGTTTTTTTTAATTAAAAAAGAAAAGTTAAAATAAAAACTAAATATTTAATTTCTTTTAAGTTTACTTTATAAATTTTTTTTTCCTAAATTTTTTGTATGATAGGAACCAAATTGAACTGCATAAAAATAATTATTTTATTGATAAGAATAATGACCAATTTGTGAGAATATAAAGTTTATGGATGTAAATCTAAACTGAAGAACATCTTATATTAAGAATTTCATATTGAGAAAACATGCCTATTGTATATTCTAAAAGTTCTCTTATTTTTAAGATACTTTCATATGCGAAGTATTTACAATAATCCGTCGTTGGTATCAAAAAAGAACCATCAAAAATGTTGCATCAACTCTCACACAATGTTGTATTGTATGTGATGTAAATTTGCCTTGTCAGAATTAATGATTTAATATTTAAAAAGTTATATAATGTAAAAATAAATTCTATAACTTTAATTCACATTAATTTATTAAATCGTAATATATTTATGGGTATCAAAATGTAAATTTAAAAAAATAATAAATATTAATCAAATAAGAACTTAAAAAGTTTCTCAAACTCATAAATCCGATATTTTTTGCTACCAATTATGTATATATATGTAATCGACTCTTTTTAACTTTTTCAGAATTTTAATACAGTCATTATTTGAAATATTCAATATTTTGCACGTTAAAGTCAGTTTATAGAAGTATTGATTTGATTGTAATTAATTATTCTATAATTTCAGATGGATTGTTTTCGTTTTGAAAATGTATCAGTGGTACAGAATGAAACTAAACAGTAATCTTGTCAGAAAATCTATTATGCATTGTCGAAATAATACTAATAAACAAAAGAAGTAGCACTGTTTATACAAATAAGGTACTTCTTGTACTAAGTTCTTTATAACAACAATATATAAAGTCGAAACGATTAAGTCAATACGATGAAATTAAATGACAGAAGATGGATTCACTAGAGTGTCTACTACATAATAATTTTCTTAATCAAAAACAGTTTAAAAAAATTAATTAATTAAAAAATAAGACTAGTATAGATCTTTAAGGTAGAAGAATTATGTTTCAGAAATTTTATACTTATGGAAAAATAAAATTCCCTATATTTGTGAATTTTTTTATTCAGCTACAAATTGATTTCTTATATTCTTTAATGTATATTTTTATGTTTGAACATCAATTATTTCCTAAGAGAATAAAAGAGTATTATATATTTAATTTACTAAAATAGGCAGTAAATTTGTTAAATTCACCAATAAGATCAACTACACCAAAAATAGACTTTCGAATTTTCATCAGGAGATAGTATGCTAATATTTATAAATTCATATCACAAGATACCATCTTTCATACTATCTTTTTAAGCAATAGATTCGATTGGGCACAATATATTAGAATTTGTGTATCGATGAAATGACAGTTGAATTATTGTTGGGTAGATAACATTTCCATTTATATCATACAAACAAGGGTCGTCATGAGATTTTCAGGAGTGCATCTTTCGTTTGCTGCATGAGAAGTAAAAGATGAATATTGAAGTCTTACAAAATATGCTGAACTGGAAAAGAAATTAGTACACTGTTTAAAACAATTAAAGAATATTTTATGGTTGGAGAATTGTTTGATGATTGATATATGATCGACAAACATTGTAAGTTATACATAAAAAGAAAAAAAAAATACACATGTCTGACTAGAAAAAAAATGCATTTTATCAAGCATTTGTACACGAAAAAAACAGAATTTTTGCTAATGAGTTAAAAAGATTGAAATAAGAAGTTTCCTTTCAAGTAAATGGTATTTAGGATGGGGTATAGTTTTCCCGGATAGTCTGTAATATTGTAGACTTCTGAAGCATGTAGCCAGGGAAATCATTAATGAGTAGCTTGTTTATTTTGTCTTTTTCCACCAAAATTGCTCGTAAAGAATTCGTAGGAGTAGCAAGTGGCTAGCAATTTGTCTGCATACAATATCTCAAACACGTTCTACTGGATTTATATCTGAAGAAAATGTTACCTATTTGTATGATTACTTCCTTGAAAGAAACCATCCCTCTTTTGAGCATGGTATGGCCTGCAATTGTCGTGCTTTAACAAGAAGTCAATTTTATTTGCTGAAAATTAAGGAACTTAATAGATCTGAACGGTCAGCAATATAGGGATGAAATTTTCAGAAGTCTATTTCATATAATAGGGAAGTCGATTTCAACGGAGATGTCAGGATACCAATTCGTCATCCATCACAAAATCTAACCCTTCCTTGTTTGAAAGTAGGATTGTTGCTAGAGACATATTCCTCCCATGCGAAAATACGCCTGTTGTCAAAATGAAAAAATAAAAGACTCGTCGTGAAAAAGAATATTGCACCATTCATTTTTTCTCCAATACATGTGGCCTTATCCTTAATGACATAACAATATTTTGCTGTTGACGTAGCACACAATCTTCATTGCATATATATACTCTATACTTCTTATTTAATATATTATTAGATTTTGCTTTGCTATTTACTATCTTATTTATTATATTGTATCGTAATTATTAAAATTTTGTTTTTTAATTGTGAGATACGATCTACTGCGTTAGACTTTTAAGACCTGACACTATAGTTCAAAATTTTTAATCGATAAATGGCAGTTATGAAGACATTAGGGAACTCCAGAGAGGTGACTTTTGCTCGAGATTTGAGAAGGAGGTTCTTTTGTCAATCAATAAGGATAGATTAGGACCTAATTTTCTAGTAGTGTATCTATCTTAACAAAACGCATACAGTTGGTCTGAGAATACAGACCAACATCAGGAAGCCGGTTTCAGACAGTTTGAGGTAAAATAGTGGTACAAGTAACCAATAAGTATGTTGTATTCATATATTGATGTTCCCCAGACAGGAGCGTTAAATATCGGTCTTCATTAAATGTTGTTGGACATCTAAGGCTTTGCCATGGACATCGATTTCCAAACAATGTTTTCAGATTCTAGAAATCACATTTTATGAAATACCATTGGCTCTTGGTACTCAGCTTATGTTTGGGTTTCTTCTAACCAATCAATTCTCTAGGCTTCCACTAGCTGAGACTAAGGTATCATTTTTGATGTCTAATTCAAGGTTTGCATAATAAAATGTTTAAATAAAAAAATTTTGGATTTCTGATTTTTTTTTTATTTTATTTTGTGCAAAGAATTGCTTATTATGTAGCAGATTTTGATAACACGTTGTGGACAACTTTACAGTCAAAGGAA
Source organism: Latrodectus geometricus (assembly GCA_026290005.1). Classification (NCBI taxonomy): domain Eukaryota; kingdom Metazoa; phylum Arthropoda; class Arachnida; order Araneae; family Theridiidae; genus Latrodectus; species Latrodectus geometricus. The sequence goes on along the minus strand of JAPDSC010086603.1, from coordinate 23,164 downwards.
TTTCAGCAGGCTTAAGCTCGAAATAATTCGTTTTATTTCATTGATTAAAAGGTTTTAAGTTGTAACGTGTTTCTATAGACATAACAAATGTGAAACCACAGATATATTTTATTGTATTGCTCTACAATTTAATTTTTTTATTCGATCCTTCCCAAAGCGGAATAATAAAGTTCCTGAATTATTAAATAAAGTACATAAGTTGTAACTTTTGGAACCAAATTCCTTGGCTGCATGGTTACAGTCACTATGAATACAGTTTTTCCAAGTTTTCTGTTCAAGTTATATCACAATGAGTTAGGAAAAGTTTTAATTTTATATAATTTGCTTAGAATATTCTCATATTAGTTTGGGGAAAAAGTTATCCATTATTTTTTCGGTAGACGTCTGTAGTGATTGCTATCTCGTGAGGTTACTATCAAACAATTTCTAATTTATGCTCATTAGAAAGGTGACATTTGACACTAAAATATTCTCTTGCGGTTTTTTGTTTGATTAATTCAGTTATGAGTACAAGGTTTTAAAAATAGAAGACAACAAACAGAAAATTCGATACATTTTAGTTTTTCTTTTATAATGACGAAAATGCTAACCAGGTGGCTAAAATTGTGAAAGGTGTTTATCGTCCTATATACGACTGTAACAACCAGTTACGCACAATTTTGGTTTCGTCGATTCCGTTTGGGTATTTGGATGCTAAAGATGCACCTCGCATGGATACAACATCGTCGAGAATGCCTATAAAGTATCAAAAATTATCAAACTTGACAGCATGTCAGCAATCGTAGCTTCGTTTAAGACCTAAAAATCTACATGAAAACTGTTTTAAACCTTTTTACAAAGCGAATCTGAAAGAAGTTACAAAAAATTCACGTAAAAATAATGGATTTCTTTTTCCCCAACCTAATAATTTTAAGCAAATGTAAATTTATTGCTTTTATATTAAACATGTGTTTCTTTACCTATTTAACTAGAATGGCTGGAATGCATAAGTTCAGGAAAAACGTCGGATAATTGAAATAAATATAGTCAGACTATCGCCAATTGTTCGTTTTATAGGTTCATGTGTTGTGAATACCGTAAGAACAAAATACAAAATTATATGATGCTAGTTTCAATACATTTTTTTTATCTCAAATTCAGAAAATAAATTTAATCTATCATTTTATTTTTAATTATTTATTTTAAATTATTTCATTCAAGAAGAAACTCCGCCATTCTTTTAAAATAATTGAAATTTTTTGAAAAAATAATTTCTAATATTCAAGTAGAATGTAAAAGGGCTTATAAAAATGTGTGTTTTTATAGAAATAATAAGAACAAGGACTAAATTGTATAGAATTAATTTACACCAGGAAATCAAATTAACAAAAGTTAAAAATGAGCAATAAAAATTCGGAGACATTAATTAGCAACATTAAATAAATCCCTAATTTTGCAGATGTTTTTTACTATGCTTAGATACTAGGGGAAATGTCGTGCATTTGCTGAAGTTATGCAAAATATTTCAATAGTTTTTCGACAAATATACGAATTTCCCCCTATAAATACCCTATTTCTAAAAGAAATGTGCTGTAATTATTCTTTCCTTAGCACACTTAGATAACACTAATTAGGTTCTTAGTGCTCTGGCAGGAAATGGATTAACTTCGTTGAATCAATCCACAATCAAAGCTTATCCTTTATCAGCGTAAGGCTGTTACAGATATGGCAATGTCAAAAATAATTATTTTAACAGAGTTCGAGGTCTTAATGTATTTCTTTCGGTCACGTGTTAGTGTATAAAAAAAGTACATCTTAATTATGAGAATACCCGAACTTTACGAATGTTGGATTTCGATATAATCATTATTTTATAAATTTTAGATTGATATCATAAGTCCCTTATTAACTTATTTCAGAGTTCAAGAATAGAAATTTCATAAGATTTGGTAATCTTTTCATTGAAATGTGCTTAAATTACGACAGATAAAAATTTTCATGAATGAAAAATATTATTTTATTTAAATAAAAAGATACGTATACGTGCCATTGGTCAAATTAATAAATAAATCATTTAATTAAAAAAAATTCTGTTATAGTATAATTTTTATATTTATGGACTTACCACGTTTGAGACACAAATAAATCTTGTAGTTTTTGCCACAGTACATCGTCTACAGGTATTTTTGTATTTGTCATAGTAAGTCCTTTTCTATTTGCTGGTATTTCTTTCAGTAGAGCTGGAAATGGATGGCCGACCTATATTTGGAAGAATCGTTTATGTATTTTTAGCAGATAAATTTTTCTTGTGTTCAGATTTTAACTAGGAAATTGCTATATAAGATCTAAAATCTATAAGGATCATATTTGTGTCAATAGAAATTTTATGCAGCTTTCATGAATTTACTGAATAACTATCATGAGTTTGTAAATAAAAAGAAATCAACAATTTCAAATAAAACGCCGAAATAGCATAAAATCTGTATAGCTTCTATTGCATAGTAATAGCAAAAGAATAAATTTTTGCCAATTTTTCTTGCGTTCCGTTAATAGTTTTAATTATATTTTATTTACAGAACTTGGAACTTCAATCCATTATAAAAACGTGATTAATCTCAAGTGCAATACTATACATTTTCACAGTTAAATTTGTCAATAACCTATTTAAGTAAAGAAACTGGGGAACTTTGAAAATTTCTCACCAGAAAGGGCTTACCCGGAATGAATTTCTGATATACACTTAGAAACATTGAAAATAGCGCACTAAGAATTGAGTATGGTTATTCGCATTGGCACCAAACTTGGATCATTTGCATATCGGAACTCATTGTACTTACTTGCAAAGTTTCACGCTTGTACCTTCTATCTTGCAGTTCTGTTTTCAGTGTTCCTAAGTATATTTTAGTATGTCTGCAGAACCATTAAAATAGCAGAAATATAAGTTAGTAAAAATATATCTGCAACGTGGTATTAGTAAAAAGAAATAGTATTCTTCAGCACCTTTGGCATAAAATGGGTTAATGAATATTAAATTGATGCAATCAATTTATAAAATTTACATTAAAAACTTTATTTGAAGTTTTTTTATTTATTTGAATTCTAGTTTAAATTTAATACTAATTAAGGTTTCTACAGCCGAATCAGTTGTAGTGTCTCAAAGATTTTAGTTGCTTTATATACAGGCTCCTAGCTCTGGATGCAAAGCTTTCTAACTTCTCATCTAATGCCAAAATTCATCTGATCATTTAGCCGTTTACTCTGTCTAGTGGTCAGCATGCCTGACTGCGGACAGGAAAGTCTGGGTTCGAATCCCTGTTTGGGCTTGGATGTACTTTCTTTCTCCTTTCCTTGTATTAATGGAGTATGAATAGGTGCCTACCCCATAAACGGGTACCTATGGCATGTGCACTACTGTACTGAGGAAGTCGGACTCCACACCCAATTGCGGTTCAGTTGAAAAAGTGGAGCAGGGTACCCGTATTACCAGTCTGGCTGGCACTCGACGACAAAAAAAAAAAAAAAAAAATCTGATTATTTGTCCATACGAATCGTTTTTCCTTGTTAACATAAACCTATGTTAAACAAGGAATACAGTGAAATCGGAATTCTTTCTGGCATTAAAATTTTCTGTGAATTATTGAGAAAATATCTTAGCATACTGTCTTAAGAAGTGTGAGCATTAATTTTTGATTTTTTTAAATATGTGTGATTAGTATTTTAACGAATAATAATGATGATTATTGGTTAGAAATACAGGAAAAAGCTATCAGCCCTTCCAAGTCAGAGTGCTGTAGCACCTATTATTTTACAAGAACATTATATTTCATTAGTTTATCGCTAAGACTTGCAAATTACTATTTAGAAGTTCGTTATATCAGAGGTGAGCATGCATGAAGTCAATAAGAGTACCTGAATGACATATCTTTAAAAAAATAATGCTTAAAATTAATTTAGTTAAAATCAGAGGAGAATTTAAAAGCGGTAAAAATCTTAGTTCCTAGAAAATACTCAGACGTACCCTTTTGAAAATCTAAAATTTTATTTATTTATTTATTTTTTTTATACATTTAATTTTTGGAAATTTGTAAATAGGTTTATTAAGGAAAGGTTAAAAGTATATTTTTAAATGTCATTTGATATTTGTAATTGTTTTTCACTCATTAGATAAAAATATACCATATGTTTTCTTTTTTACTAAAAAGCTGATGACTTTAATTATAATACAATATACCGCTACTTCAGAATCAATTTACAATACAAACACTGAATTCAGCTGCTTACACTGGCTTTCAAAAATTAAGGAACAACTGGTTTTAAATGCCTCATTTACAAATGAGTGAAAGTAGAAACAACAAATTTGCATACATGTGCACAAAACAAATAGGTATCGATATCAGCATTGAAGTTTACATATGAAACCTGAATAAATAATTTAAAAAAAAAAAAAAAAAAAAAAAAAAAAACCCCACTGAAAAAGTTTATTTTTTGGGGAAAAAATACAAACACAATTTTAAGTGAAGAAATGTCGAAAACATAACATGAAAGAATTTGAATTGAAAAATTTACAAATGTTAATAAGCTTGGTATTTTCGTTCCAATGTAAAAAATAAAACAAACATTTATTACCAAGAGAGGTAAGTAAAAACATACCTCTCTTGATAATATATAACTCAGAACATTAACAATATCATAAACTATAGGGACTGGTCCTTAACACAGTTCAATACACATAATTTTAATTCTCGTTTCAGAACATAACTTTTGAATACACTTTAAAGAACTCATTTTATTGCCCCTTTGGTTTGAATAAAAAACTTAAGATATCAAAATAATACGATCGACTGTAAAATAAGCAAGACTGAAGTAAGCTTTTGTAAAAAAGAAAAAACAAATATAGGGCTTCCTTGCATTAAAAAAAATTGGATTTGTTTTCAGAATTGCAATTTTGAAACAGAAAAACAAGTTGTAAAATCTTGCAGTGATTACTTTGCCTGATTTGTCATCAATAAAATAAAAAGAATTGTTTTTATATATGAAGAGTAAGAATTATTTTAATTTTGTTACTTATACAGTGCATACTTAATAATCCTTTATTTATAAATAGAAAGGAATGATAAAAAGAAAAATTAGTTTTAAAATATAGCACTTAATTTATTTAGAACTATTTCAATGAGCTTGGAAAAATGAGTGTCTATTAATTTAAAAAAATGTGAAGATATTAGAACGGAAGTGATTGGAAACAAATGCAAGAAGCATCTCTAATCAAATAGCTTATGAGTTTTAAAAAAACATGCATTTATTAAAAAAAGTTTTATTAAACGCATTTGTTATATAAGTTATTTATATATATGCCAACTGTATCAGATTTTTATTTTTTGTAACGTGAAAGCGTGCCAAGAATATTTTCTGCAACAAATCAATGTAATTATACAATTAGGGGATATTTCATTTAAAATTAGTGTGTGTGTGTGTGCATTCCTGTATCTAATTAGAAATCTATTTAAATCAACAACATAATTTTTTTTTAACTATAACACAGAATTGATAGATATTTTGGCTTATGACAAAAAGTAATAGTTCTGTAAAAATTTTAAAATGGTTATAAATTTAGTTTTCGAATCTTATCAATGAATTGAATCAAGAATTGTGGTAAAAATAAATGTGTGCATGTATATATGTAACCAAATATGATAAACAATTTTCATTTTAAATGATGAAGTATAATCTACAATACACATAAGCTAATTTATGGAAGCATATTTTATTTATTCATGCACTTTTCTTAATGTACAAAAATATTTACATTATAGCACAGAAAGAAATGTACACAGGCATGACAGTTTTCAAAAATACATAATATACATATAAGATTACTTGCCACGCAAATTTGAGAATGATTAAAAAATAAATAAAAGACAGAAAGCAGTAAATCACATGAAAAGTAATTTGTAGTCTTTAAAAGTTACATAAGTTTACTATGCACTATATTTAATTTACCAATTTTTACAATATTTATTTATAGGACAGACAATAACTTAAAAATATTCATTACTATTTCTATAATGTAACACAATGAAAACATGCACTGCATATAAATTGTAACTATTTTGAATAACACACATAAAAAAATGTTTTCATATTCTTCTATTTACAACATTTAATTTTAAAAAATGACAAATACTTCAATTTCTTACACAGAAAAAGCTACTATGTCCTAAAAAAAAGTCAATATCTTAAAAGAGATCTAATTCAAATGTCTTGAGATTAAAACATTTATTTCAATCATATTCATGACTACTTTCTCGCTTGGTAGCAGTTCCATCTTCACCTGGAGCAGGATTATCACGAGATCTTACAGTTTTTGAAACATTTTCTGTAAATCCAGTTTGAGTGATTCTAAAAAAGAAATAATTCATTTTAAAATATTATAAAAATAAAATAAACAAGATAAGTTCAAGGAATGATTAATATTCTTTCAAACTATATGTATTGTGTGTATAAGTGGACAAACAAAAGAAAAGAAAGTTGAACAATTATAATTTCCATTGATAAATTTTCTTAATGCAGCCATGACCTTAATGTAGCCATGTCAAGATATTATGTTATTTCATATTAAGCTAAGAATAAAATAATTGGAAACTTAAGATAAAAAGGTTTTTCCACATTAAATTATAATTATAAAATTTGAAATATAAGAAATAGTAAGAGTGAAACATTTCTATCATGGAAGAAAAGAATCCAAATTCTAGAGTATTAAAATAATTTTCTAAAATTAATTAGTGGATAAAATTGGAAATAATTTTCAGGTTTAAGGAAAATTTTAGTTAGTTATTTAAATATTATACACACTGTCAAATTAATAATTTCATTAAACAAATATTAAATAAATGCTATGATCTAAATATTATAAAATTAGAATAATTATGGAAACTTAATAGAAAAATGCTGATACTTTAATATCTTTCACTTCATTGATTCACATTTTATATTAAAACTTGCAACATAACTTCATATATGTAGTAGGAAGTTGTGAAAAATAAATCTCAAAATTTGTTAAAAAAAAAAAAAAAAAAAAAAAAAAAACATTATTGCACATAATAATAAAACTGAATAAAGATGTAAACAAATAAGAAATCATAATTAATAAACCAATACAATGTTATTTCTTGTCTTTATATTGTATCAATGATGATATATACAGAACTCTGGTATATAAATTAAGGGCAAAGTTTATAACTAGTTTTAACGAAACACAAAAAACTGTTTTTATAACTTTTAAAAAATTTATTTACATAACATCACAGATGATTAAAGAAATATTTTAATTAAATATGGAAGAATTTGTAGTTTTTCTTGAAAAAAAAAAATTGAGACTCTTCCTTCAACCACCAAAATCAATAAAAAACAAACATAAAATTCTAACATACTTTTTACTTTTTATAAAATAAAAGAAGTCATAAAAAAACTTAGTTTAATTAATTTAAAAAGAGAATATAAAAACATTCAATACATTAAACTATTTTAACAACAGTAAAAGATGTGTTTCTTCTGTTTCTCACTCAATGGTCATATTTTACCCACAAGGATTAATTAGAACATTACATATGGTTTAAAAGTAACCCAAACCTCTACACATAGCCAAGGTGGAATTCGAATCCATGAATTGTTGAACAAAGGCAAAAGCACTAACCATTCAGCTTCTAGCTCTGAAATAGTAAAAAATACCAGATAGAAAGTGATACTTACACTTCATCCATATCCAACTCATCATCTTGAGACAATCGGAAATATGGATTACTAGTAGTTGGCTGAAAATTTATTCCAGTCACTATGAAAAATGTTAAAGTTGCTGATTCTCTAAATACTTCATCCAACCATTCATATTGAAAGGGAACAGTTATCTATTTAAAAAAGTTAGTTAATAAAGTACAGATATAGAAATACAATAATGAAGAATTGACAAAGTTATAATAAATATTTTAACTCTCAAAGAGCAATCAATTTTAAATGCAAATCACTAGAGTTATTTATCATTTTATGAGAATAAAAAACAAGGTAAATTTCATATTTTATTTGAAGAAATTACTATTTTAATATTACAACTATAATGGCCAAGTAAATTGAGTTAAGAGCATCTTTACAAAATCTATTACGATATTTCAGATGTATTTATTTGTACGTAAATATATTTAAATTTCACAGAAAAAGCTAATATATTTAGATAAAATATAAGCAAAGATTAATTGCTCTAAAAGAATTAATTGTTTAGCAAGCAGTAAATACCATCTTACTCATTGAAAAATTTAAGGCATCAACATCAATAAAAGTATCAACAATTTAAAATTATATTTTATCAAAAACAGAGAGATTTAGAATTTGGCTAATTATACACGATCAGTTAAATGCAAATTTTTAATATTTTCAAAATGTTGAAACTACTACATAGAATATGGTATGAATTAAAAAATATTGAAAGTTCAACAGTTAATAGCACAGCAGCACAGAGGCAGATATATGTGTAGTTAAAATGAAAAATACCACTCACTAGATAAAAATAAAATAAGGCATTCTTAAATACATAAATTCAATCCCCATATTTTTCTCAAGCTACATTTAAACAATAACAAGCATTAATCATTAAAGAAATTTCTGTACGATTTTATTATCAACACAATATTGCTGAGGATGATTACTATTTCAATAGTATATATATATATATATATAAAAAAAACATAACATTAAGATAAAAAATAAACTCAACGAATTTTTTAAATTAAGAAAATTTTAATCTCTGGATTAAATTATTCTTATTTAAATTTTCAAATTATTTAATGGAAGTAAGAAAAAAAGTAAAATGATCGATACAATGGTTGTAGCTGACATAAAAGTATAAGGGCTAAACTTTGAAAAATAACATACATAAAACAGATTTCACTTAATATAGTTTTAAGGGTATTATGAACATTACGAGAATTTATGAAGTCACTAGAAAAACAAATTTTAAATGTATTTTTCATTTTGGTTGATTTTCTGCTCAAACTCACTTTTACACATAAGAATAAATTTGCATCTTGTGTGAAACTGACTGATCGTTTATGTTCAATGCAGTAGTTTATGTGCTTTACACATTCCTATAGGGAAGTTTAAAATCTCCTTTATTTTGTAGGTTTGAATTTAATTGCATTGAAACATTCACACTGAAATAAGTCTACTATAAAATGAATACATTTTTAAAAGAAAATATGATTACTCACCTTTAAAAGGTAGACAATAATTCTCGTGAAGTATATGTAGCAAACAATCTATAAAAAATAAAAATGTACATATTTTAAACGAAAAGTGAAATAATACTTTTATACTATGTTATATGGATTCAAAAAACTAAGCAAATTCAAAATTAAATTACATTATTTACTAGATGACAAAAATATACAAAAATTTTGATTTAAAAAGATACATAAATAAAATGCTAGATTTTTTGTTTAGATAACAGTAGTAGAAATTTGGAAACACAAAACCTTCATTAATCAAAATAAATAATTGTACATAAAGTTTTCGATTGGTATATTAGAGAATTTATAAGAATTCATAAGTTTCATGCATGTAAAATATCGCACATGAAAGTTTTTCAAAGGGATTTTCGAATCTCAACATGAAAATCTACTTTACCTAAATAATTTAACATTAATTATTTCAATGGTTATGTTAATGCTTGCTATTTAGATGCCTATTTGATGAGAAATTTAAAAATATGGAGAACTTTCAGTTTTGAAAATTGTATACTTATAAAATTCTTTATTATGTTTATAAATTACCAATATCAGGTATAAAATTTTGGTTAATTAATTAGAAAATAAAAGCACACATTTTTACTGCATATTTACAAGTTTGATAAGAAAAAAAATTAACCACCTTAGTAAAAAACGTAAAATATAAAAAGTTAAGTACAGTAGTTCATAAAAAATTGTTGGTACTTTATATTTTTAAATCATATTCCAGATTTTTTTCACAATATTTTAACCAAATGTGAATAATTAAATTGTAACTTAATATATTTGACAAGCAATTAATTACCATTATATTGCAATTTATAAGTTGAAAAGAAACTTACATTTTTTATTAATTATTGATGAACTTCCTTATTTCTTACGATTCAGAAATAATTAGATTTTTGCATCAAGTTAATCCCAAGAGTTTATTATTTTACAGTTAAACATTTACTATTAAAAATAAATTATTGCTCTTTATACGTAAATTTCTTTTAAAACTATTTAATACATGATTATAACACTAATGTTAGTAGAAATGTTGAATATACTTAACTTTTATAATATTAACTATTATTATAGATTGGAAGATCATACTCTCAAAATAATACAAATTCTGTTTTACTTTCATTAAGATTTTAGCAAGTATATCTATTGACAATGAAACTCAAGCTTGAAATTTTAAGTGTAAGCTTGGGATTTGAAAATATATACTGTTGATAATGTGGTGGCACATAAAACAAAAAATACATAATACGATAATTAAAAGTGTAATAAACTGTGCAGGAAAAACGTTTATTATGAAAAACATCTTATTGGATCCACCTCAATGCAAAGTGTGACAACTCTTAGTAGAATCTAATAAAACTTATAAATTTTTAAAATAAAATTAGACAGTTTAAAAATAAAATGTATTTGTATCATTAATACCGTATTTTCCTGTATATAATCCGCGGATTATGTGTTAAAAAAGTTCCGAATTTCGTTGTGCGTATTATACGCCGCCGCGGATTATCTGATAAAAAAACATTCTCCATCAAAAAAGCTTACAAGAAAGTTTTGAAAGAAATACTCTTTTATGTTTCATAAAATTAATAACAGGTGGTTCCAGGACACACCTGAGTTATTTAAACTATAATCGGCTATGTGCAACAACGTTCAAAAACGAGATTTCGAAGAATTAAAAACATTCAGATAAATAACCTAAAATTTAGATTTTCTTAAGCAGATATATGTATCACAGAACATTAAATTGAATGTTATCCTTACTTTGAAGAGGATAAATATTTACATAATATGACCTATCAATTTTTAAAGAAATTAATTTGATTAAGATAAAAGAGCTTAAAATAAACAGATAAATATAGAAATATTTTATTTACTAACATTGAATTAACTGTCAAATTAATAGAACATTCACATTCAATAGAACATATATTTTATTTAATTTACAAAAAACCATACCATAACATAGAAATGCCTAAATAATTTCAGTTTTTCCAAGTTTATAGCAGCTTTACCATCTGTTTGAGAGGCTTCTTGAAGATGCTTGATCGACCTGTAATAATTTTGCAATATTGAAAAGACCAATAACTTAGCAGTTACACGAAGCTTAGGAAAATTCAGAGTTAAGATAATAACAGAAATTTTTCAGTACAAATGATTACTAAGTGCAATCTGAAATTTTCTGGAATGATTCTCAGGTTTTTAAAATGTATCATATAGATTGAATTCATTGATTCCTATAAAATATTTTTAGATGGTAGGAACAGTTCTATCATAACTGTAACCTTTTCTGAAATTTTATTTCCAAAGGTATAAGTTTCTCAATCTCCATTTGGATCTCATTTTAATTTTCTAAATTATATAAAAATGCTATGTTTCAATTCTAATTTCATTTATAATAATAAAAAAATAGTCACTAGAATGAAGAATAAGATGATGCATGGAAGAAAATAATCAAATTTTCAAAAAAGTATATTTTCCAATAAAGGGAAATTCATGTTGTTTTCCCTTTATTGGAAAATATACTTGTTGTCATGATGGAAATTAGTTTAACCATTCATTACTTTTTCATTGATATATCCATGAAAATACTTTAATGCATCTAATGATCTGCATTTTAGTCTAACTAAATATTAATATAGCCTATTGATAAATGTTCAGGAGAATTGGGCTTCTTTCCTAATGTGTTAGTTATTGACATGACATTAAAAGATAAATTTCCTAACAAACAAGATAATTTCATTAGAATTGTATACTGCTTATTAAAGTTTACTTTTTGTTGCTGATTTAATAGATAAATAATATGATAATTAGTTTAACATGGAACTAAATATTTTGCAGAAATACTTCTAAGATAGATTATATCCTAAAATGGTAGTTAATTCTAGTTTTTGGGCAAACTATTTTTGGGGTTATCCAAATTTCTTAAATATCGGAAAAATAGTTTACCATTATATTTTGCAGATCAACTGTTTTCAATACATTAATAATTTATGAAAAATCTCCATCTTATCTGTTCAATAAAATGCAATATTAAAATTTTTTATAATTACTTTCTTGTTAAGATAAATATGAAATTTAGTGATTCATAACTGTTTTACTCAAAATATATTATCACTTTTTGAAGTTTCTATTTAAAACAGTTCTATATAAAAATATAAACTTTATTAGAGGATGCAAAATTTTGGAATTTAAGATTGATCTCTTTTAACTTTTAACTAAGCTAAATGTTATTTTGAAATATAAAATAATGAAGGAAAGAAACTAAATACCCTAATATATAAATGCTAACTTACCACACCACTGGAAATAATATCGCACAACAGCAAATCAAATCAACAAGTATAAAGATCTCTCGCCAAGTATAATGTTGTGACTGTCCTTCTTCACTTTCTTCCATAATAATTTTAGCCACATTTGCTAGGACCTTAAAGAAATGCAAAATATTAAAAACTTTTTGAATTTCAATACTGCGAATTTTAATCTATTGTTTATAAAAAAAATACACACTTGTAATGGAATGACAATCATAAATATTTTTTTGTCTTTGTCACTTAAAATATGCTTTATAAAAGCCCAGCCAGTTCCTATTAAAACTATGGTTATGAACAGGAGTGCTCCTTTAAGTCTAAAATAAAAAAGAAGTTTTGGTAAAACAATAATTTAGAAATGAAGAATGTTTACTGAACACATATTTCATAAATACATATACATTCTTAAATGATTTATGTTCACAAGAATATTTATTAAAATAAGTAAATTATATTTATTTATATAATTAAATATAATTCAATTAATAAAACAGGAATAGAGAATTTCTGTGCAAAAATATCACAATCAAAAATTTTTAATTTCTTTAACAAACTAAAAAAAATCTATAGGTTTATGTAAAAATTTTATGTAAATGTTTCTGTAAAAATATTAAAGATAAAAACTTTTTGAAATATTCAGTTAGCAAGTCATGTATAAAATAAAGAATAACTTAAAACATTTATTTCTTCTTTAATAAAAAAAAATAAATCTTTTGAATTTGTAAGTTTTTTACCAGTCGTCTACATTTGGATTAGTTTTTTGTGGATACTAACAAATTACATGCTTAGGTCAATACCAGTGAATCTTGAATAAGATTTTGGTTTCATTATGTTCATAATAGAAAATATTTATTCACATACATATGCTGATCCAAATTTACAATATCAGTCACATCATAAAAACTCAAAAATGATTTGTTTGCATATATTTCTAAAATTCAATATAATCACTTATATTGGCAGTAACTTTTGTATATTTGCTCTTCATTGCAGTATGGTTCTGCATGTTAATGATTTCGTTAAGAACAAATGGGTAAGAATTATTGTCCTGCAAAGAAACTGAAAATTTCTGAATCAATAAGATGTTTATTAAATCTTGAAAATCATCAAACCAAAACTGAATGAATCATGTGAGACTAATTTTAACTTTAAAATCATTCACAATCCATAGCACTAACTGTGTGTGTGCTGTGCTAGCTAATTCCAACATTCAAGTAAAATTTTTCTTAAAACTCGGAAGCAAAAAAGTTTGCTTACTAAAGATATATGACAAACTAAGCTAGGAAAAATCATCCTTGCAGTTAAATAACACTAGAAAAAGACAACCACAGCAAGGCATAAAAACGTTTAAATAAGGAAACTAAAAGCGTTGGAATAGTTTCATAAATAGGCTGTCATATTGATGTTGAATGATGTCATTTTATTGTATAGTCATATTCATTAACTTATGAGTAGAGTTTTTGTAAAGTTCTTAAAATATATATTATTTAGGATTTTTTAAGCTTTTTAATAAGTTTCCACATGCAATTATTTAAATCTATTATAGCATGCATGCTGCATTGGCGATAGATGATATAAAGACATAAAATTGTTTAGTGTATTATAACAATTGTTTCATGATAAAGTTACCAGGCTTTTTCTTCTTGTAAAAAGGAGTCATATTTTATGAATATCATCACAAGTATTAGCAGTCTTTGCATTATTTAGTAACATATAATAAAAATGTTTTTACACTGGCAAACGCTCCGACTCTAGATTCTCTCCAACCAGATTTAAGTTATACTTTCAGTGAAATATTTTCGGAGAGAAGGAAAAAGATTACTCAACAATGGAGGCTTTCCCTGCGACATGATTGGTATACACGCAAGAGCCCTGGGGGAGCTATTTCCTTCAGAGGTATCAGACGCCAATAGACTCGTATTTCACATTTTGCCCGTGGACATTTGAACTCTATGACTTATGAACAGGCTCAGAAACTTTAAGGCTTGCACAAAGTGTAGGTCTGCCCAGGCGCTTCCTGAGCATATTCTGATTTGCCTGGATTTTAAATTGGACGAGGTGTTTTCTAAACCTCTTGAGTTTTGGGACTCATGGAGCTGGTCTGATTTTTGTCTAGCCAGCTAGAGATCAGAAACAACAACAGCAAAAAAAAAAAAAAAAAAAAAAAAAGTTTTAAGATTTCCTTCAAAATTAAATGTATTCTTGCTTTTAATTAAGAATCAAATCCCAGAACATTTTTTAAAATTCAATTTAGATGCAAAGTTTCAAACTTTGATAAATTCAAATAATAATTGCTTTAATAATTATTGTGTCAGATAAAAACATGTTATAATGAATATCAGAAATATATGGTTGTATTTTCAATGCTAAGAAGTTATACTGACACAAAGAATTATTAATACATCAAATTTAATGATGTCATTACTTTAAAAATTTATGAAATTATTATTTTTTCCTTATACTAAAAATAATTTTTATAAACATTTAATATTTAAGTACCAAAATACAGACACGTTATAAGAACATGATTGAAATGCAAATATATACAATACATAATTTAGTGATAGGTATTTGAATATAATTATGCATATTTTCTTACAAATGAGTTATATAGTAAAGAACAGCCCAGGCTTCCATTGGTGTTCCATCTTTAGCAATAATCTGATAGTTGATCTAAAAATAATATGTTATTTAGATCTAAAATATAATGAACATTGAAAACAAAACAATCAAAATTAAATTGAACAAAACAATCAGTTGATATAATAATAAAGTATAACATACCCCATGGAAAAGAAGAGATAATGATTTCAGAAATACCAGAAGGCCCATAAGATAATGAATTTTAAAAGCTTCTTCCCTATAAAAAATATTAGATTTAAATTTTTTTTTTTAAAAAACCCAGTAAATGATTTATATTTTCTAATTCTCAAATAATTTAAATTATGTAAATTTAGAAGCTGCACACACAAACTTTTAAAGGAGCATTCACAAAAACGGAAGCTATTGCAAATATAATGAATTGAATTTTAAGGATAATGGAATTATTGTATTGCACATTTGTATATTTGTGAAATCTAATAACATATTTTTGAAAAAAGCATTATTGTAAGACAGTATAAGTGTAACATTTAATTGTGAAAATTCTATGGAATATAGTGTGTCAATAAAATAATTTTAAAATCTTAAAAAAAGTTTTATAAATATTTTAGTAGACAAATTCAAAATAACATAGGGATGAATTTCATTGTATTTATGATATTATAATATTGCAAATAATATAAAAACTGTTTTCTTTTTGCTAAAATATTTATTTCATTAATCCGGTACTTAGTTCAATGTTTACATTTCAATTATAATTTATAGTGAAATAATCAATCACTTAACAGTTTTAATATTTATGATAATGGTACAATTGATTATTATTGTATTATACATTATGTTGTGGTTTATATTCAAACTTCATTTCCACTATGACAGGTAAATAAACAAGAGTGGAATACTCGCATGTGATTGGCTGAATGAGTATGTAATAATGTGCAGGAGCTAAAAATCACAGTGAAAAATGCATTGTATGTTTGTTAGTCTTAAATAAGAAACAAATATTTCTCTCAGAACTCTTTGCATTTATATTTTTTCACATAAAAGTATAATTTTATGTTCTGAAATTGCCCCCAAAGAAGATGTGCAAAACTTAATTTTTAAGCCCCCTTACAAGTTTCATGCTTCTGTCTAAAACCTTTGACTCCATGCAAAAATCACAAGAAAGCATTAATATCAAAATTGAAATATAAATTAAAAAGATGTTATGAAGATTGCTGTCAAATCAGTGAATTTAATGAAAGCCAATATCATTATTAAAGCTTTATGAAGAGATGAAAAGCAATTATAAATCATTTCTTCTACATATGGTCAAGAAGGAAAGTGTTAAAACTAATAGAACACTGATATAAATCCTATTTTCTTTCTTTCTTTCTTTCTTTCTTTTTCTTTTTTTTTTTTTTAAAGAAAAAAAGCCATTTGTGAAATTTTCAAATGTTGATAAATCATTAACTTAAATGAGTTAAATTTACAATTGTAAGGCATAGATAATATAGACATATTTGCAATATCTGGCACAATTTATGGATTCATTTAAAAACTGCTTTTATAAAAAAATATCATTGGAGATCACCACAAAATAAGCTTCAGAACATTTAAAACATTAGTCTAATACAATGTAATTTTTATAGCATAATTATAAATCTACAGTTAAATCTCTTGAAAAGAAATAATTATTACTCTAATTAAACTAACCAAGAATTATATAGAGAACTCAACTGCATTTCTCTTCTAAGACAATATTACTATTTTTATATAATCAGTAGCTAATACTGAGAACTTACTGAACAATCAGGAAAAATATTATTAAAATATAATTTTACAAACAGTAAATTGAAAAAACTCCAATTACATTCCTGAAAACTTTTTCAATTTTTTTTAATCAAGCTTTGAGGATAATATTCATGCTATCATCTTCACGGTTTTGTGAAGTTTGATTTTCTGCAATAGTAGGAAATAAAAGTAAATATCAAAGCAATATAGTTGTCAAATTCATTTGATTAGAAAATAAAAAAATTAACCAAGCTTTATTGCAATCAACAGCAATAAAAAGCAAATAGTTTTCGGTGTGAATTTTAGTAAAAATATTTATTAAAAAATTTAATTTTACAATAAATAGTTTTTTTGTACTACAAAATATCTACTAGCCCCCCCCCCCCATACAGATTAAGTTTACAACTGGAAAATAAATTTATTTTTATTTTTCTTTGAGTTTATAATTATATATTCAGAGGTTCATGAAGATGTAATCTAAATTTTCAGAAACTGAATATTTCCATCTGCATTGCTAATTTATTTGGAGTGAGTTACACAAACAAAACTACTTTTCCTTTTATTTTTATGGGTACACAACACTAACTCTTCTAATTATATTAGTTAAAATAAGAGCATGTTCTAAAACGTACATCGCAAGCAATGCAAGGTGTTTTCCCTTTTACTTACTATGTCATTCACTTCATTTATTGATCATTCAAATGGAAGAAAAATAATGCAAATGACATTTCGTTTAGCAAACATCTGAAAAGTTTCAATAATGAATCAAATCATTATTCATTTGGTTTCTAAAATGTGGACAGCAAATGTTTAAAAGTTTGGGAATCACTGCACTCGTATTTTAATTAATATTTAATGGTTTCATTTAATTGACTTACATAAAAATAAATAATGAATACTTTACCTTTTCTTACGAATTACAATTATCCAAATTATACCACATATTAAAAAGGTGAAAGACATCAGAAAATACAAGCTAGGAAGAGGTATTTCTCCAGCAGAAAGATAATTTTTACCATTATGCTCAATTATTCCAATCTAAAAAGAATTAAATTTTAATAGTTTCAATAGTATCATAATAAAAAAATATTAATAAGAATTCAAGACATTGGAATTTTAGTTTAATATTTCTTTAGAATTTGAATTAATTTATTAAAATATAGATATACTGGTATGAAACTAATATACTTTTTTTTAATAAGGCAATAGATAGATACATTTAAAAATGCAAGAGCTTAAGTCAAAAAGGTTCAGAATTGTTTGAAGTAAACTGAAATGCAAGTTCAAATGTTGCACATTTTGTAACATATATTTGCTTTTTATTTACTTTTCAAATAATTTTTATAACCACATAAAATTACATTTTATTATCTTTTATATGACAAATCAGGTGAAAGAATTAAAATTATATTCATTTCTTGCATTAAGAATTAATAAAAATACATGTTGGAATAGAAAATAAACATTCAAATAACAAATATCACTATAGCAGACTGAATATCACATGTGTTAATATTCCTACAAGTGTAGAATTGTTAAATGTGCTGGTTATGCTGAAAAGAATTTGTAAGAATATAAATTGAACATGTCAATATCACAGAATATTGACATCTCAGTTTGAACATATTTTAAAGCACGAGAATATCTTCTTTTTCATGGGCCCTTGCCTTCCACAATATCAAATTCCAGGATCTCCTATCTGTGGCCTGAGACCTACAGTTCTCAATTTTTAGTTTTCAAGTCCTTTTCAACACAGTCGAGCTATCTGAATTTAGGCCTCCCTCTTTTTCGGGTACCAAATGATCTGGCTGAGAAGATCTTTTTGGTTGTATGGCTTTCGTCCATCCTGCACAGGTGGCCTACCCATTTTATTCTCTGAATCGTTATGTAGTTGACTATATCTGGTTCTCCAAACAACTTGTAAAGTTCAGAGTTAGTTCTTCTCCAGATGTTGTTACATTTTATACCACCAAAAATGCTTCTCAAGATTTTTCTTTCAAAAAAAGATAAGGTATCTTTTACTTTTTCTGTCATTGCCCAAGTTTCCGGGGAGTAGGTGAGAACGGGTCCGATTAAGCTTTTGTAGATTAAAATCTTCATTTTTCTGCTGATAAAGTTAGACTTCAGGTACTTTTTAAGCCTGAGAAAACATTGGTAGGTATCCGTGACTCTACCATGGATCTCAGGCAATATATTGTTAACAGTATTTACTTCTTATTCTAAATAGTTGGTTGGTTGGATTTTGTGGCGCAAAGTCCAAAAAGGACAAGCTGCGCCAACATATCAATGAAGTTTTACAGACAAGAACATTGATGAAGTGTGCAGAGAATTTGTAGAACAGATTAGAAGTGCCCAAAAAAACCCTTTAATTGCCTTTACCCAAAGTTGAGATTTGAAAGTTTTCTCATTTGGTTTCAGATATTTAAATCTATGAAATCTAATTTCACTCACTGGTCTTGTGCTTTTCATTATTGTTACAAATCAGAAAGATACACTACTGGACTAATTAATGATGACACATGTTTATCAGTGCCATTCTGTAGATAAATTAGCAAAAACATTAATATTGGTTTATACCTAATTTTGTGGCTTTTGCTAAGAAATGTAATTTTTATCAACAAAGTGTATTAATGTGTTTTGTAGATCAGAGCTGGAATTGTAAATTACTAGAATATAGAATTTTCCATTACTAGAGAAAATGGAAGGCAAACTCAAGTAGTAAGGACTTACAGCTGCCTGCATCAGAAGTAACCAGCACTTAAAAGAAGGAAAATGCTTTTTACAACAGATCTTATATATTAGAAGAATAAAATAATTTGATAAATAAAACATAAATTATAAGGTATTCACCAATAATTTTAATTCTGAATGATCACATAAAATTTGTGATTAATGAAAAAATGTCATTGGATCAGATTTATGAATTTTCTAAATACTAAGATTAAAATTAAAGAAATTTGACAAAAACTGAAATATAAGTCCTAATTAACTGATAAAAAAGTTGTGTAGAATAAAGAAATTCTTATTATAAAAATAAAATAGTAATAGAAACTTATTTTAGAAAAATTGCTAGACATAATTAATATAGAATTTGAAAACAATGATGAAATAAAGAAACTAAAAAATGTAGGCTAAAAAAAATTGAAATCAGTAAAAATGCATTTTGAAATATCACACAGAAATAAAGTATAAAATTGAGATATGAGTCATTTAGTTTAAATGTATTTGTTTGTTTATTTGGGTTGGGTTTTATGGCACAAGGTCCAAAAAAGAACAAGCTGCTCTAAGAAATTAAATTTTAATATAAGACTTTATTATGAAAACCCAGACTCAACATTAAAAGATTAAAAAACAAAAATAAGTGTATATATTTTTAAAATCTAAATTAAGTAAAATGAAAATAATAATCAATCTTATAAAATTAAAGTCGTAAAATTTAAATAAAATTAAGAAACCCAATCGTCTTTAAAAAAGCGTAGTTTAAATGTAATCTTTTCTATGGAAATATAGAACTGCTTTACATCGAAGCACAGTAATGCAAATATTTAAGGAATATTTAATCAATTAAAATGCATTCCTATACATAAAAGAACACAGATCATTATGTAGCAAAATTGATAATGCAAAGTAAACAAATAAAAACTATTGTTTTAGAAGTGGATGAATGATATGCCAATATATATTAGAAAATTCTGATCTAAATATTAGATTTTAGAAAATTAATTACTAAATTAATTATTACTAAAAATTTTAAAGAAAATATAATATAGATCTCAAAAAATAAAAATACACACAAACAATATAATAATAAAAATATATATATCAAATTTTCACATAAAATATAATTTTTTATTGATTACTTTTTGTGTGAAAAATAAATTACTAAAAACATACAGAAATACCCTGTAATTATATGGCTGTTTTCATTTATTTGTATATGAATTTGTAAAATAAAAACTAAATTTCCAAAAAAATATTTATTTAATAATATAAACATATAAAATGGAGTTCAAAAATCTACTTCTTTTTCATTTTTTCTCATATTTAACTTAAAGCAACTTAATTTTTTTTTTCTATCTTAAGAAACAGCGCAGAAAATGTAATTAAATTTATATATGTACCAATGTGTGAATCATTTTTTTCATAATTGCAATAATTTTCAATGACTCATGAATTTTTTTAATTAATGCAATTTAATTAATTTAATTACTGTATTATTTGCAATAATAATGCAGGTAAAATATGAATTTTAAATTTTGACTGTAAGAATAAAGTATCTAACCGATAGATTGACAGCTAAAGGAAAATCTTCATTTTCAGCACAGTTGTGGAAGTAGACACTATATAAGCCAACTGCATCATCATTCAACATGCTAATAACAAACTAGAAAATAAAAATATAAATTTACATAAAAATGATTGTTTTTATTTGAATAATATGTCAATTCAAATATATGAAAGGTAAAATGCTACTTTAAAAAAATATTTTAAGTAATCAAATAAGTAAATTATTAATAATCAAAATCAAATAAGTAAATAAGTGTTAATAAAATCACATAAAATTTTAAGTAATCATATATTAACTTTAAATGAATTTTTCAAAAGTGAAGCAGATGCTTTATATTAATTTGTTATCTAAATTGAATACATAATTCAAATTTTTAAGACCTTCTCATGCTCTAGGAGTGCTTTTTTTTTCACACTCCCTTCTTTTTTGAAGCTTTAAAAATATTTTCATTTTTATATCAAATGAAAAGATATTTCAAACATAGTTGATAAGGTATTGATTTATTTCCTCAATTAAAAATTATTTACTTAATAAATTATGAGAGTGTCATTTCTAAAGACCAAAATATTGTTACTTCAGATTATTCACAGTTATCATATTATCACAGTTGTCTATGACAATATTTTTGTTCAATTAATAAATAATGTAAAACCTCAACATTAACATAAGAATAAATTTTATATATTTTGCATATCTACAAATCAAAGAGTTTCAAGTATCTAAAAGATTTAAGTATACAACCCTGATTACAATGATCTATAAATTCAAAACTTCACCTATCAAATAAATCTTAAATGTAACCCTGATCATTGTTGAATAATAGTAAATAGATAGCTTTGACAGCCACATTTTGTAAGACAAGTGAAAGCAATGTTTAAATATTAAAATTTTAAAAAAATAATCTAAGCAACATAATTCAATATTTGGATTTAAATTTATAAAAATGATTAGAATTTCTCCTTATATTTAAAATTTTTAGAGCTCTGGAAGGTTTACAATATCACAATAATGGTAATGCTTATTTTAGAATAAAGAAAATCTTTGTATAAAAAATTATTTCACAGAAAATTTTAACCTAGTTTTTTAAGTAAAATAACAGTGAGAAGACAATTTACTGAAATTTTCATTGTGAATTTTCACAGTTGAAAACATTCCGTAAGGTTTGCTAAAGTTTATCCATACTTAATCATAAAGGGTTTTCTTGTTAATTTCATAATTTTAAAATCTACTCATTGTAAAACGAAATATATTTTTATTCACTCATTTTTCTCATAATACAGGAAGTTAAACATATATATTGTTATAACATTTTAACTTGTTTAGATTTTTTGTTTATAATTTGGTAACAAAGGATAAATAAATCAGATCATCAGCTTGCTTTTAGGAGGGAAAAAGAGATTAACAGATATGTGGAGCATAAAAAAAACTTGAGGTTTAAAAAACCATTACATTTTTTATGCTCCACATTTTCTTGTATTATAGCTGTAAGCCAATTTTTTGCTCTAGCATTCTTCCATTGCTTTAACAATGTCATTAAAACTGATTTACAATATCTATTTATCTACCTTTAAATAAAGTTTTCATCTATATTTTGGTTTCAATAACTCCATTAGGAGGAGGATAGGAAAAATATTTTAGAAGTTGGTACAGTAACAACTAGTAAAAAGAAGTATAATGGAAATTAAACATAAATATTTTTATAGATTGCGATGAGAAATAAAACATTGAAGAGATTTGGTATCAGTACTTAAAATTAAGTTACTGTATAATTTTACAGGTAAAGAAAACAATTGTGATTTCTAGGATGTTAGGTTCCTTCATTCCAATACTATCATTTTTGAAACAAGGTGACTTATCAAGAACCCTTTACCATTTTTTTTTATTTATTATTTTATATATATATATATATATATATATATATATATATATATATATATATA
>JAPDSC010086600.1:0-10649 GCA_026290005.1 Latrodectus geometricus | reverse complement strand
TATGAAGATTTGATTTCCTTATTACTCAATAACCATATTTTTACTTTCCTTTATTTCAAATGAAGCCTAATTAGACCAGGACCTACAGTTTAAAGGGGATTCAAAACTAAAACAAACAGCCAATGAGGTGGGAATTAAATCGACAAGCATTTAAATCATTTGGTTGTCAGCTCAGCACAAAGTTTTAATATACAATTTTCTATAGGACTATAATTTTCTATAAAGATTTACTTATCAGAAAATAGCACTTTAAGATTAAAAATCATTTTCAAACAACAAATCAATTTTAACGAAATTTCATTTTTGAAGTAAATTTAGAGGGTATTTAACTATTGGTAAGATATTTAATAAAATATTGTAATAAAATCAGCCAATGGCAAAATTTTATTTGCCCCACCAAGCCAAAATGATTTTCTGAACATTTTATAATAACAATTTTGAATTTAGAAGGATAAAAATGAAAATATGCATTCATTTATTTTATTTAACTTTGTTAATATCTTATCTCATTGCATTCATAATATTTTTTACATTTTAAATTTATAATGACTTTTTACAATTCTAATTTAAATTTATTTCAAAGTAAAACAAATAGAAACATTTAAAACTTTTTACTTTTCTATTAATTGTATTTAACTGACTTTATGAATGATTAATTTTAACCACACAGCATGTAATTTAAAGAAAATATATATATATATATATATATATATATATATATATATATATATATATATATATATATATATAATGCATCTTATGTCATTGTTATAAATAAAATGCTTATTTTATTTTTTAAAACTTTTGTAAGATCATCACAAATATTATTTTAAATTATAATTTCTCTAAGCATGTTTCTATAAAACTAATGAGAAATAAATGTGATTAAAAAATTTCCCTAGTAAAAATTCTTGAAATAGCAAATAAAGAATGTAATAACTAAAGTTAGATATTTTCTTGGTATAATGTAAATAAATAAATGAATTTAAAAATGGTTACTTCCTAGCAGTGATCGCCTACTCTTAAATAAAGTGCAGAAGAAAATATAATTTTAATAATGTTCAGAAAAAAATATTGGATCTAACATGAAGTTGTGAAGATAAAATTATTTTAGTCAACAGAATGCATTATATTGGATAGTAATATATTATGCAATTTTTTTTTTATTTTCCACTTATATATAACTTGCAAAATCTTACAGGTGATAGTCTAAAATAATAAAGAAAATTTTAAAAGAGATTTAAAAACTGTAGAAATTCTATTGGTTCATTTTTAGCCATAAAACATATTTAGAAATTAAACATATATTATATTAGAAATGAAACATATATTCATTGTTATTATTCAGTAAGAAAATATTGAACTTAAATATATATTTTTTTGTCACTTAATTACAATGATTAGAATTGAGAAAAACTAGATTATCAGACTTTTAACAAAGCCATATTTTTTAAAAATTTTTTAAATCATGTATAATTTTATAAATTTACAAGATCTTTCAAAATACATTTATTATTCTTATAAATCTATTTAAATTTTATTCTTTGAAAAAAAAATGGTGGAATTCATTATGTATAAAATTACTGCAATAACGAGAGAAATTGCCCTATCATTTACAATATTTAAGTACTTCACTTTCTTTTTAATATATCCTTAAATAGAAATGTTAATGATAGTAAAATATTTGAGTTCAAAATATCAGACATAAAATTAAGAATATGGACCATAAAATTAAATGTAACAAAAAGAATATTAATATTTTGTTTCCAATTGGAAACAATTGCAATAAATGCATACTTGGGTAGCAGAATCTTTAGAATGTTGAACTAAATGGCTAGAAATTTCAAAAGTTCACAAACTAGTGGAGGAGGTTACATAACTTGTTGAATATATAGGAATCTTGGCAGAATATTAGAGCAAAGAAAGCCTTAAGATTATGAAACAAAAGAATTTAAACATGTACCTAAATGTGTTAAAACTAATAAATTGAAGTATGAAAATATTATTCAGAAACATAAATGAAAGTTGTTCTTAACACAACTGCAACTATACATTAATAAAATAATTATCAAGATTAATGAACAGCAGAGAGACAAAATATTTGACATATTTCTAATGAGATATTAAGAAAGATATAAGGCCTTGCATAAGTAATGTCACCAAAGGTAATTGTAAAAAATTATAAAATCCTAATAACAAAATTATAAAATCATAATAACAAAAATTATAATATTATAAATAAATAGAATTATTTATAAGACATAAATTATGGAAAATACAATTATTAAATTTTCAGCTGTCAGCTAGGGATAAAAATTGCTAACAAGAATTCATTTTAAACAAAAAGATAGAATAATACAAACTTATGAAAGTGGGGAGGGATATTAAAAGAAAACTACATTAATTCTGCCTCAAGTAAATAAAATGGCCAAACCCTAATGCCTATGCAATTTGAAGCTACATCTTTTTTTCAAAATAGCTGATTAAATAGAAAAAAACTTAAAATCAAATTTTTTTTTATCTGAGTATAGAAATCGCATAACTCATTATTACTAATTATTTTATAACATATTCTTAAGTATGTCCTAATTAAAAAATATTTATTTATCATAAGTTTTGACACTGTTTTTTCCCCTTTTTCTATGATATCAGCACTTATTAAAATGTAAGTTTGAAATGCTCCAGTATTTTTATAGCTGCAAAAGATAGAATAATAAATCAGTGAAAATAATTTATATGAACTTCCTAATGTTCGGAAAATTTAAACTGAGACTGTCTTGAAGTTTTATTGCAAAATTTAATATTTTTATTAACAAAAATACAATCATGTTTTTTTTAATTATTTAATATTTTTTTAATCACATAATTGCTTGTTCAACTGAGTTTTAGATCTGTTTAAAACTACAATCTTATTCAGTGTAATAAATATAATTAAGTATTAAGGTCCACATTGATAATGTACTTAAATATAAAATATCATATAATTTTGGAAATTTTGCAATAAATGTCACGCTAAAAAATAGTTAATATAAGATGTTCAAACAATATTTTACTTTATTCTATTTAATATAAAAACACAAATTAGATACCAAATTTAAATTAGTTAAATAATTTTGCTGTCAAATAGTTAAAAAAAAAAGTCAACAGATATTTCTTATATCAACAGTATAGTATTTACTATTTGTACCTAATATATAGAATTATAATAGAATATAATATTGTAACTACTAGTATAAATTTTACAATTTGAATATTATTAAATTGAAACAGTTAAATTATGTCTGCTTTTTCAGAAATAGCAATTATTTCATAAAAAAATTTCTTTTTACAAAACATAATTTATAGTACCAGAACTAACAATACCTCATCAGCTTTTGAGATTAAAAAACTATAAATAGCTATTATAGTGGCAGCAACAGCTGTAGCAGATATGTCATCTAGAGCCCATCTGAGTAATAAGACAGTTTCTGCTTATAAAAGTATCGACAACAGAGATCTATCAAAACAGTTATCCATCCTTCCATATCACATCTAAATATTTCAGAAAAACATATCATGAATAATAATTATCATTTCAGTTATTATTTTAATTATTTAATCCAATATTCATAGAAGCATTTTGCATGAAATACAAAATAATTATCAAAAAAAATAATAATAATAAATAAATAAATGATTTACAAAATGTTTATATAAAATAAACTCATTTTTCTAAAAATGTGAATTAATTTTTATTTTTTAAAAATTAATATAAATTAAATTATTTTTAATAAAAATTAATTTAAATACTTTAATTTACATGTAGAAAATGAAAATAAAAATGTAGTCACATTATCCAAAATATGTGTGATATAGTATTCAAAGCAGTAATTATTTGAGATTAAAAAGAACTACAAGCTAAAATGAACAGCTCCTCCAATGAATATCTTGCAAATTTGAATAACATATAACTACACATGAATAAAAAAAAAAAAAAAAACATTTTTCAATACCATGATTTTAAACCAAAATCTGTAATATATACAGTTTATATAAAATGGCAAAGGGTATAATCAGATATATTTTATGTCTGACAGAAAGTTACTTAAAGTAAAAAAAAAAAAAAAAAATTTTAGAAAATTAGTCAAAAGTTAAATTTTGGTATGACTAAATTAAATATGAATATTATAACAATATTATATTAAAATACAAGATAATGTGTATAATAAAGTATTTGTTATAAATACAGGTATAAAATAACTAAGCAATGAATTTTGTAACACGATTCAAAACTTAAATATAAAAGCTAAATCAAATCCATATTTTTTTAAACTAAAATGCAAGAAAAATCATGATAAAATGACAATATTGAATCTGTTTTAAAATTATTTCTATGAATTCTACTTTATTAAAAAAGTAAAGTAAAATTTATAAACTCAAAACATTATCAATTTTTATTTAAGACAGAACTCTTTCAGAAAAATTATAAATATTTTTACGGAACTATGTTCATATAACATATAACAAGGGTCAAAAATATCTCAGGTTCATCTCCATGGTGGGGATATCCTTCCTGACTTGGTACATCTACATCATGATCTAATAATTTGCCTTTAAAATCAAAATGAGCAGTATAGCCAGTCTGAAATCTTTAAGGAATGTCTGAATTATAATTAAGTCTGAATAAATAAAATATATATATATATATATATAAACTAATATATATTACAGTTTAAATAATATAAAAACTCTATAACAAATATTTAAAATAAAACACAGTTATGTAAAAATTTAGCAGAAGACTAACATCTGCACATAAGCTAAGATTCCATTCAGTACAAGTGTTCTCATTTCAACTCCAGACAAAAAATCTAATAAAAAATTATTTTTCAGTAATATGAGTAACTTACACTCACACTTTATTATTTGCATTCATTACAAAATAAAAAACAGAAAAATTTTGTAAGTAAACAGGTTTAGGTTTACACGTATAATAAAAATAAATGTTTTCAATAATACATATAAATGAATATCAAACTATATTTTATGTGAATGAAATCATAAATTAATTATAACACAAACAAGATAAAATGTCTTTAATTTATTATATCCCTGAAATTAAGCAACAATGTCTTTAACACTACATACATACACAGAAAGAAACAATCAATTCAGGAAATTGTTAACAAAATAATAGGTAGAGTAACTTTTTGCTGCCTCTTAAGTATAAAAAGAAATGTATCATTTGTTAAGGTTTTAAAGTATAAAACTAATCTACAAATTTAGATTACATTTTTAATCTGATTACATCTTTAAGCAGATATAACTTTATGTGTACTGAATGAAAATTACTTTACCAAATTAAAATAGCCTCAATATTAAAAGAATTTAAAATATTAGACATTTCTTATAAAAGTGGCTTATTCGTGTTTGAGCATTTCTGGTGCATATAAGTCTTTTGGCACTACAAGTGATGCCAATAGAGGCTACTTGTTTGTGTGTGTTTAGGGGATAACCGAATGGTTTACGATACTTAATCTGAAGGTGGTTCCCCATAATTTAAAATGTGAGATCAAGAAGATGACCTCCAAACATGCTTTGTCACTCTATTATTTCATTTTAGAAGACACTGCTACCATGACCTATTTTGAATGCTCTAACTGCCATTAATAATGATAATAGTGTGAAAAAGGTGGTCTTCAGATTTTTTTTTTTTTTTTGTTTCAAACTTGCAACCTTAAAGGCATAAGCTCTTAAGATTAAAATTTAATTAAAAGCTAAATAAATATAAATAAACCAACTTACACACATCTTGCTTCACTTTCCTTTTGTTCTGAATACAGTTCACATCACTGGGATCTTAAAAGAAATTTAAATATATTATTTTTGAAGTTCATTTTTTTAATTCTAAGAACAAAATTATTCACAGAAGATATTTTAACAGTTTCAAAATTTTAAACCAAAATCATATCCTCATATGTAAGCAATTTTTTAATGTTGTCTGATGCTTCAATATCTTTTCTGTGGACATAGCTGATATTTTTTCCAAATTTTCTTTATGAATTTTTTCAACTTCATCAATTCCAGATTCAAGTCCACTGCTATCAAGAAATCTGCTCCTTAAAAGGGTTAAAGAAAGGAACAGTTAAATTGTTGTAAAAAATACTCATTTATGTATACGTTGAAAATTAAATGAGAAATCAAATAAATTAATTTTTCAAAAATGTAAGGAACAACTAACAAATGATATTTAGAATATCTGGCACATATACAATTGTTAAATATTCACTTGAATTAAATACTGAGGTATTAATTCTATTCAGACCAAATGTTTTTAGAAAATATTTGAAATACGCATTCAATTATTAATATAGATTTTCCAATTAATTTAAGAACAATTTAATGCAATCATATAAATTTTAAGAAACAACTTGTTAAGGCTATTTTGCTCATAAAACAATTTTATTTTTCAGTATTATATCTTATTCTAAAAAAAAAAAAATGCTAACATATAAGTTTGTTTTAATTAATATATACATTTTACGGATATTGATAAAAAATGATGCTTAAAAATTATTAAATTTTAAAAAAAAGATTTGTTTTGATGAAATTTTAAATATTTATAAGCGGTTTTATTCCATATTATAAAATAATAGTTAATGGGTATTTATTTCTTTATAGGATTTTACTCTAAATACAGCTTACATTTATAGAATAAAGATTACACACATCTTTAACTTTAAATTAAATATAATATTTGTTTCCTAGAATAATTCTTTAACAAAAAAATTCTTACTACAAATATTCTACATAAATATTTGTGACTTTAGGATAAAGGAAAAATAAATTCTCTTTACAACTGTTAGGACCAGAAATGCACAAAATGATAAACTTAAAGTAATCTTAATCTTAGCCATTTCTTTTACATCAGTTGAATAGATAATTTTGTTTATAAAAGTGTTTTTCTGTACTGTGGATTCTCCTTTCTAATTCAAATAAAATTTCTAAACTGACTGTTTTTATTTTGTTTTTCATTTATTTTACTAAACAATTTATAATCTTACTAAAAAGAAAAAAATTAATTTGAATTTATGTAATATTTAAAGTTTTATTATATATTAAAAATAATATAATATTCAACTCTACTGTTTAACTTACATAACAATAAACATTAAAAAATTTCTCAGGACTTCTTTTTTGAATATTCAAAAATAAAGATATTGAAAATTATTGTGTTATAATTTCCAAAATTTTATTATTATTTATCATTAGTTTTATAAGAATATAAAATTGATTTCATTATAATGATATTTTTATTTGCATGTGTGTAAAAACGATAACTAGATAATACAGATGTTTTCTTTTTGAAAAGCAAGCATTGGGTGAGAATAAATAATTAAATTTATTGATAGGTTCACAAAAATTTAAAAGTTTCCTCCACAAAAAGTAAATTATAAAATTTTAAAAATAAATAAGAATAATGTAGCATGTAAAAATACTGCTATCACAAAAATTCTCATCAAAGTATGGAAACAATCAAGTATATGTTTAAGTTATAAAACTACATTTAGTTAAATAAACTCAAACAAAGTTTAGCTATATCTCTCTATATTCAGGGATATACCAATAAATTTACATAGTAAAATCAAAAATGACTATTAATTCTTAATGTTTTTATCACAAATACTTTTATCAAAAATTTATATAAATTTACTGTTTCTGACCATTTCTAATTCTTTCTTTTTCATGGGGGGAGGGGCGGGATCAGGGAGGTAGTAAGTTTATTTAAAAATTCGCAGTAATTCACCATATCTTGTTTCATTTATAGTTTATTACTTTTCTCACAGACTATCAAAAACTAAAACAAATGAATTTCCATCATAATTATAATTCCAACTAGCATTCATTCAGAATTAATATCTCCCAAGAATTCTTAAATACCATTAATAAATATAGGGCATGAGTATCAACAAATTTTAGAGTGAATTTTTTAATCATTATTATGACTAGTCTATAATTAGACTTTAGACTTACAAATTTCAAAGAACTTTAAGGATTATAAATAAACTAAGAAGAAATTGTTAATACTCCATATTTAAATGTTTATTTTAATAAATGAAAAATTAATAATTTAAAATTAAAAATACAAAAAGCTAAAAATTGATTCGAATCACATTTTTTTTTTTCAAAAAAAAATTATTTAATGAATTAAAAAAAAAAAACTAATGCTAATTATACACGCAATGAATAATAAACATACCAGATTTATATATACATGCTTGGTACTCAGCATTGCAATGAATTGATATTTTAAAGTAACTAACAGACATATTTACAGTGTTATTTACTTTTAATTATGTAGCCAAAAATGTTAGTTTAATTATCAATAAATTGTTTACACTACATTGAATCCTACTGAAACGCTCCCTATCCGCTGGTAAGCAAACACACGTAAATGAAATTCGCGCTGTCGCCGGAGCCCTGCCAGATATATCTAACTTTCTTGATTACAAAAATTGTCTCTCGGAACGATTATTTTGTGATGTTTTCTGACGTCATTCCTTCGCTGTTCTTTCGCCCAGGGTCGCCAGTGTCAGTTTTCCGGCGGATTTGCTTGTTGTTTGAGGCTGGCCTTTGATAGAATATGCTGCTCTGGTTATTTTTTACTTCTGAATAGCTTGTAATGTTAAATATTTGAATAGTTTGTTCCTAGACAAACAGTAAAAGAATCTAATATTCTCATATAACATGTGACGCTGAGTTAATGGTATACTTTATGGGTCGAAAAAATTAACATTAAAATGCTTGTTGAACAATCAATATCCTACTAACTTCCATTTTATAACTAACCCTTAAACGATATTATTTCATTTTGGACATTTTTCTAGTACTGTAAGAAAATTTTCGAGTCCCAACAAGTGGGTAGAAAGTGATCCTCCCTGACCAGACCGTGACCTTCCAGACTATTATTCTCGAAGCTCACGCCCGGTCACTCCGATTTTTTACAGACATTCCCCAACTAATCAAGTGATTCTGCATCCATCAAGGTCTGGTCACCCCACTCTTCAATAATTGACTGTCCCCCTCCCCTGTTCGGGGGAAGCAGTGGAAGAGTAAAAAATTCCCCATAGGAGGTGTTTTAATATCTTACACACACGTACCACTATAATTTCATTGGGCACGATTATTGTATAAAATGCACCCATAGTTAGGTTACATTAGTCAAAACTCACACGTTGGGTACAAATTTTGTAAAATGCAGCCCTTAAGGTAGTGTTGGCATTTATATTTTTATTAATATATTTTAGGAGAAAAACAAACATATTTCTACATCTAATTACATTTGCGCGCCTTTCAGAATAGTGTAAGGTGCAAAAACAAAACAAAAAAATTTAAATATAATTAAATTATTAGAATTCTCAAGTATAAAAATTATAAAGTATACTATGGGTTCATTTTATTACAAAAAAAAAAAAAAAAAAAAAATTCAGAAATGACTATTTTTACGACGCCATCGAGATTGCATGAGATTTGATGTATTTTATGATATGTTCAGGTCAAATTTTGCAATGCCTGGAATCTAAAAACTAAAATAAATAATTACATTTGTAGTTTAATAAGATTTCTCTATAGGAGGTGATAAATCTCTCAAACACATCTATAAATTTAATGAGCACAATTATTGTATAAAACTTCTTAGATACGTTTTATATAAATTGCACTCATAATTAAGGGGCATATTACAACATTCACGCGAGTTTAAATGTAGTATCTGCACCTTTTAAGGTACTGCTTTCCTTAATATTATTATTAAAATTATATCTTAGGAGAAAATCACCATAAATTTAGTTGTACATGTGATCACATATGCACGCCTTTCAAAATTGTGTAAAATTTGAAACAAAAATATACGGTACAAATTCAAATTATAGGCTTGTTTAGTATAAAATTCACTTTTTAAAGTATTCTATGGTTTCATTTTATTACAAAAAATAAAGATTTTTGGAACAAAAATATGTATTTATTTTTGTTACTCGTTACTTGAATGTTGACTTCGAGATTGTATGAGATTTGACGTATTTTCTAAAATTTTCAGCCTTAGGAAATGTCAATTTTTGCAATGCCTGGAATCTTTTTTATCTCTATAGACTAATAAATATTTATTACGCTATTAGTTTAACAAAATTTCCTATAGAAGGTGCATTAAACAGATACACCACTATAATATAGTTTACAGCCATAGGAAATGTCAATTTTTACAATGCCTGGAATCTTTTTTATCTTTAAAGAATAAAAAATAATTGTTACATTTGTAATGAGATTTCCCTAAAGCAGCTCTGATCTCTCACACACATACCACTATAAATGGCTAGGGCAAGATTATCGTATAAAATTTATAAGTATATAAAATGCACCCATAATTATCGTGCATTTTACAAGATTTCCACGTTTGGTGCAAATGTTGTAAAATGCAATCCTTAAAGTATTGCTAGAATATTAGGGTGTTATTTTAGAAGAAAAACCTCATAAACTAAGTTCTACATAAGATGACAATTAAGCGCCTTTGAAAATAGCGTAAAAGCCAATAAAACTAAAATATCCAGTATATTTAAGTTATTAGACTTATCTATAATAATAAAAGCAAGTGTAATGTGCCTGTCCGTTTGTCT
>JAPDSC010086599.1:14569-30738 GCA_026290005.1 Latrodectus geometricus | reverse complement strand
AAAATTGGAACGGAAGCTTTACAGTTTCAAACTAACTTGACAATTCACACAATTTTACTACTCTGATATAAGTCCTTACAATTTATCCAAAATCTGTACATTGTACATCCAAACTGTACAAGTTGGTACCTATGTTTAAACAAAAAGTAGTTTTGAAATTAACACAAATTATACTTAATAATTCAGTATTGTAGTAACAGAAATAAATGACATCTTGTTTTTACAAGTTAATTGCTTTCATAAAATTGTCTCATAAATTTTTCCTTTATTGCCAGTATTATTTTGCAGCAAATGCAACATGAAATAATCATCATAAATGTAATTCATTACATTGATCAGATTTCATGACAAATATAATTAAATGATGTAGCAAATGACATGATCATGCGACTTTTCCCCAAATAATTTATGATAACTGCATGTAATAAACAAACTGAAATTAACTTAATCAGATTTATTGTGATTAATTCAGAGCTGAAAATAATAATTGTGAAATAGTTTGATGAAAAATTGAGAGTGTGTGACAATCAACAGAAAACTCTATTCAAGTGGCAGCCAATATAACAATGTAAAATTGTAAAAAATCTTTTTGAAAACAAATTTAAATTATAATAAAAAAAATTACTTTTAACTTATGAACTCTCTAGAAATCTACTAAAAGTGTATGAGATTAGATATATTTTCCTTAGTCTCCTCTTATTCTTAAATGGAAGGAATATTATAAGTGCTATCACAAAATAAATGATAATAACAATTTAGTCAACTACGAATTTTTTCTTGGATGACAGAAGCAAGCATTGTTTACAGCTGCAGAATAGGGAATGTGTTCTTGACGTAAACGAGGTGTATTACACATTTCACAAGAATTAATAGCAGGATGGTTGGCAAAGGTGCACTTTTGACACTCCCATTTCCTGCAATCTTCTTGATCATCAATATCATTGCAATTGCAGTGATTTACTTGGTTATCAACATCATTGCAAAGACACTGACTAGATTGATGAGCACCTTGAGTATTATATTGAATACCTAATATAAAAATAGCAAACTCAGTTTTAATAAATTAAATATAAAAACAATTGAAGTAATTAAAATTAGAATAATGAATTTTGCAGTAAATGATTTTGTAATGTGTTTCAGATGACTCAATGAAAAGTTAGATGTAACATCAGCAAATTCTTATCTTTAAAACATTATTTTTGAAATTGTTGTATCATTTAGAAATTTAAAAGCTCAATTAAAATATTCATTTCCTGCAATTGATTTTCAAATAAAAAAAGGACTAGAGTAGAGCTTCAGCTATTTTGAGAAATTATTAACAAGCAGGCAAACTTGCTAACAAATTTTATTAATGGTGAATGGGATTAATCATCAGTACAATTATTCAAATTCTACTAGTTTATTTTGCTTATACAATTACAATGATAATAATTCACAAAGGGAGTACCTATACTCTTACCTGAATAATTTGAAGATAAATTATTATATTTGTAATAAATATTAAATAAAAAAATTGTTTAGAAACCATATCCCAATTTCCTAATACAATATTTAAATGATTTAATGACATTTTTAAGGTCACCAATTTATATTTTCTGATTCTTTTTTAGTAAATGAATTGAAATTCATAAAAAAATTCACAATCTAAAAAATTACCTAACATTAAAAAAGTGTATTACTAAGCTTTTCAGCTTGTTTGTCTAATTCTATTGCTTATAACTGTTTTTATCCGATTTTCCTATGACATAACAAGAAATCATTTTAGTCAATGTAACCTCTGTTTAGAATACTTAAGAACATATACATTTTTTGTTGAAAGAATTTAAGTGAAAAGTGGGTGTCAACTTAGTTGCTAACCATATTAAACAAATACGTTACACATTTATTAAGCAATTGGCAATAATGGAAATTTCCCTAAAATGTACTACTTAGTCATATCTAGTACAATTAAAGAACCAATAGCTAACAATATATTTTCCATTCCTGACTATTTAAATAATTGATTTCTTGTAAAAATAACGAATTTATTAATTTATAATTTTAAAAGTTACCTGGTTTTTTATCAGAGGAAGCATTCCCATGGTAAAAATTTTCCTCTACTTCACCCAGGGGCGCTTAGGAACAAAAAATAAACACATCATTAATGGAAGAAACAATTTTTTAAAATAAAATTAGAAATAAAAGCCAATAATAAAAACAGAATAGTACAAATAAATAATAGCTCATTTAATAAAATTTCGAACTGAATATTTTCATTTTAATAAAATTTCAAATGTACATTAAGCCAACATTATTATGTTTTGGAAAATTTTAAGACAATTAACAGAATATTTATTAAAAATAGTGTAAAACTGAAGTTACATACAGAAAAAATAGAAACATCTGTCAATAAAAGTGGCATTCTTAAATTCACTTCATAAGCATTAAAATATAATAACTGCTTTTTATAAATATAAATGTATATATAATGCTAGTATGTGATAGCTTTATGAAGTTCTGTATGCCTTGGATTTTTTCCAAGCATAATGGAAAATTCAGATTTTCAAAGAGGCCAAATTGTAAGAGACCATCAAGTATGATTGAAATATCGCTACTTTTAAGGGTACAAATAAAGATAAGAGGTACAGTCTAAAGTCATGACAGGATTGTAATAGCTAAAATGCAAACTGCAGTAACAAAAGTGATTGAGGAGCTCAATCAGCATTTAAATTCTTTAGTATTAACTGTTCCAACTAGAAAACCATATAAACAGAACATTTATGGCAGAGCAACAATTCCCAAGCCATTTGTCAGATGTTAATGCCAAATGTCACTTGAAGTGGTATCACACATACAAAATGTAATAAATTGCTAAGTTGATAAAAGTAATATGATTTGATGAGGTGTCTCACACTTTTTCCTACAACAGGACAGGTGCATGACTGGAAAACATCAGCACAAGTATATGATTGTGAATGCTCCAATCTACCTGTCAAACCTGGGGGTGGATCCATAATGATATGAGCAGCTATGCCATGCTGCAAGACCTATCTTAACTTTGAAAGGAAGGATCACTTAAGGAAAAGTATAGAGAAATTTAGTTAACCAAGTGTATTATAACGTAAATTTTGTTTCTTGCAAGAGGTGGAATTTTTTAGGATAATAATGTAACTATAATTATGGGTGGGATATATTTTGTCATGATTTGATGAACATAAGGATGAATTTAAACATCTATCTACCTGACCACAACACAAACAACTTGTAAGGTTTTATCCGTAAAGAATTAATAAGGATATTAATTCTTTAATATCCTCCACTCCAAGTCAGGGATTAATATCCTCCACTGACATCTCTCCTACAACTTTTACAACACCTCCATGAAGAACGGTATAATATTACTCAAACCATTATTCAACACTAGCATGAATCGATTGCTAAGTGAATCCAAGCTGTATAACATGCTAAAGGCGATCTTACACCGTACTAATAAAGATTCTTTATAAAATTATTCCTTTATTTTGTTAACATCCTGTATTTATGACATATTAAACAAAAATAATATATTCATAATTGCATACCTTTTCCCTTTAAATAATAATCAACTTCCATACATAAGCACTGACATTCTAATCTCAATTGTGCATTTTCTTCTTTCAATTTTTCCATACCTAAAGCCTAATTATAAAAAGACATATTTAAAAATATTTTGAATTTGGTAAAATTATTACAGCTTTTTAAAATAAATAATGTAGTTTTAAACTTTAAAATTTAAAGTACTAAACTCTTTGAATACCTAATGCAAGTGAACTCTTAACATTTATGGATAATCACATAATTAATACACGCTGGCAGGTAAAAATTTCAAATTTTTAAGCATTAGAAATATTAAAAGAAATTTAAATCTGTTAAACATGAAATGAAAAAAGTTGAATAATATGTAAATCTAAAAAACTGTCAAAAGCAATGAATGATTGACTGGATATATCAAAGTGAAATATAAATCATGAAATATTATATATAGTACTAATCTCTTTTAGAACTCCTATATTTAAAAAATGTAAATTCAAGGTCTTATTTAGTATTTTATAATAATGTGGGATTTAAAAAATATTCAATGTGTTTTAAACTTTTTTTTTGGAAAAAATTAGAATGTATAAAAGTGTAACAAATTATGGAAATTTATTTTTAATTGAATGCAAATATAATAGCCATATAAATACAATAGCGTGAAATGAATATGGAAAACAATTATTTATTTTTTGCCCGAATTTCTGCATTTTATTTATTTTCATTCATTTTGATACAATAAATAAACGAATCCTTCAATATCAACAATTTTTTTCTTTTCCTCGAGGACGACCAAAATATGCTTCAGGATTCTTAACATTTAAACACTTTTAAAAACTTAAAACATATCATGCCAAAAATGCATCACTAAACAATAAAAACTTATAATTTAATTTAAAAACTTAATTATATTATTATATATGTGACTTTGAATTTTTCCCTAAATAATCTTAAACACATTTTTAGTAAGTTATTAAAACACAATTTTCAGTATAATATAGTAAAGGTATGTTATTTTATGATAATTTTGTTGCAATACTTTATAAAATACTAGAAAAATTTTGAGAATTCCTGTTAATAATTTCATTTAAACATACTCTAAGGCTTCAAAAATGAAATATTTAATCTATGTTTTTCGACCTTACTATATGTCAATTTTTTTCTAAAAATAATGAAGATAATAAAATTAATATTCAAATGAAGAATTAAAAAAAACTAGCTATATAAATATGACAAGTCCAATGAAAATTAAATACAAAAAGAGTCAGTAGCAAGTCAGTCAGTCAGAGTAGATCATTAGCAAACTATAAATGAGCCTTAGCATAATTCATTTATAACATATAGAATATGGGAAACATAAACATAAAAGAACACATCAAACACTTTAAAAAGTACTTAATTATGTATTACTAAAATATTCATAGAGAGGATAAGAATATTTAAAATGCATATTTGTAATATAAAATATAATCCAAGGCTAATGAGATTTCTAAATATGAAAATGGAATATTAACATAGAGAAAACATGGTTTTTGAAACATTTTACAACAGTGGAAACCATTAAAAGTAATGTAATTGTAAAACGGAACTGTTAAGTATGAGAAATAACAAGTGAAAAAAATTTTTTTAATTTTATAATAATAAAAAACATTTTTTTTTTATTAAATACTTAAAATTGAAGAATATTATGAATGAAAGTTCTTCAGTTTTCTTTAATTGAATTCAATATAAAGCTATTATTTTTTTTCAGCGGTAGAATTATTCTAAATTAAAGAATAAAAACTGCATTTTCATCATTATATTGCTACTCAGAAATCAAATATCACTTTCAAATGTGAAACATCGGTAAAATCTTATGAACTGGTATGGGTTAAGCATGATTTCCAATTTTCATGACAAATGGTGCAGTTATAAGGTTAACCTAAATTAAGTATCTTGCACAATATCTGGTTTCCAAAATCCTGATTACACTCAATCCCAAACATTGAGCATTGCAATCTACTATTAATTATTTTAAGTATCAAACTTCAAAACATTTCACATTATATTTAATTACTGCAAGATTAGACTAACACTTCATTTCACATATTTTACAGATTTTATAGTACAAATAAATAATAGCTCTAAGAATCAATATTACTATTAGTACTCAGTCAATAAAATATACATAATCAATTTTTTGCTATAAATAAAATAATCTAAGCACTTTAGAAATACATTGTAACAATACCGAGTCGGTAATTCAATATTAGATATTGTCACTCATGACTGAATTCTCCTTAACCCAGTGATTCTCAACCTGTGGGGCGTGCCCCCCTAGGGGGGCGCTAGCACACTAATGGGGGGGCGCGAGCATATCCAAGAGAAAATGTTATTTAAAAAAATTGATTAAGTGACTGAAAGGAAAGAACACACACATACATACAAACAAAATACATTTCGACATATTTAATAATTAACTTAAATTAAAACAACTTACTAAATTAAAAACAAATTTAATAATTATTAGTGACTTCCTTGGGCCTGTCTTTCAGAGCAAAGTTTTTCGAAGAAGGGTTTAATATTAGAAATAGACACTCTCAGTTCTTTTTCTATATTTAGCTGAGATCTATATTTTGTCTTCAAAGAAGTCACCGTAGAAAATCCAGTTTCACAAAGGTAAGATGTTGAAAATGGTAGTAGAATGCGAAATGCCCTTGTTTTTAGTGCAGAAAACTTATCATCCACTCCTGCCCAAAATTCAAAGAGTGATTTATTACTAAATTGTCTTTTGGTTTCGCCGCTTGCCGTGAAGTCTATGAAGGTTTCTTCCCCTTCGATTGAGAGTCCTTCGGGAGTATTTTGAAATGGATCCCTCACCCTCTTGTAACTTGATATCAGTTTGTTGTCAGCAAGAAAGCACTTTTTAAAATTCTTTGCTAGCATTGCTAAATGATTTTCAATGGTTACAAAAACAACTTTTACATGTTGTTCTTCAGCCTTGTAAGTTTTAATACAATCATTCAACTTTGCAAACATTGTTAAGTTTTCTTGCTTTAAATTTCTGCTCCACAATTCCAATTTCCTACAAAAAGCATTAACTTTATTACTCGTATCTAATATGTGTGTATTTGCTCCTTGCAGTTGAAGATTCAAGTTATTTAATTTCTCGAATATGTCGATCATGTAGCTCAATTTCAACACAAACTATCGCGAAAATTCTCAGCTACCAGTCTGTTTTCCTCTTCTAAGAAAATGGCAATTTCTTCTCTTAATTCATAAACACGTTGCAAAAATTTCCCTCGAGATAACCATATTGCCTCGCAATAAAATAGTAATGCTGAATAGTACTGCACCCATGTCTTTACAAAGTGCGGAAAAGATTCTTAATTTCAGGGGTCTCATTTTTATATAATTTACTACGGTTACAACCGTAGTTAACACAATATTCAAACCAGGACTCATTTCTTTGGAAGCCAAAGCTTCTCTGTGGATCATGCAATGTGTCCAGACGAACTGTGGCGATTTTTGTTCACAAGTGCTGGAATACTTTGGAATCTTCCTGACATAGAATGAGCACCATCCGTGCATATTCCGACGCAATATTTCCATTCTATGTTTGCCTCATTCATAAAATCATTTAAGATAGCAAATAAAGCGAGTGCTGTTGCTTTGAGTTCTATTGGTTTGCAGGAAAGTAATTCTTCTACTACTGACAAATCATAACAAAATCTAACATAGGCAATGAAATGAGCATCTTTATTACTATCTGTTGCCTCATCGAGTTGTATTGAAAACAATTTGTAACTCAACTTCGACAAAAGCTGACACTCTACATCTTCAGCTATATCAGCAATTCGACGGGCAACAGTATCATTTGAAAGAGGTATAGACTGCATTTGTTTTGCAAAATTATCTCCAAACATAATTTCTACAATATCAATCGCGGCTGGCAAAATAAGCTCTTCACCAATGGTGTGAGGCTTTTTACATCTGGCTATTTTATATGAAACTTTGTAAGAGGCAATTCAAGATTTATCATTCACAGACAAAGTTTTTTTAAACAATAATTTTTGCTTTTCATATGATTTTAATTTAAATTCGAAGAATTCTCTGGGTTTGTTTACGTACTCACTATGAAGCGTCTCCAAATGTCGTTTAAGTTTATTAGGTTTCATGCTGCCTGCCGCCAACATTTTTGAGCAAATGATACACAGGGGCCTTTCTTCTTCATTTACTTCAGTACTAGTGAACCCAGAATTTAAGTATTCTTGAGAATATTTTCTTGATTTTATTTTCGGAACCACGCTCATCTGTGTATTGTTGATGCTTGTCTATCGTCTAATGCTCACTTACGCCCGCTTAAAAATTTATCCATGATTCTGCATTAGTCTGCTGCCGTGAATATTTAAAACAGTGAATTGCAATTACACGAAAATATATATAATATACACATTCAGAATAGATTCAATAGCGATAGAAGGATCGACTCGAATGAGATTGTCTGAAATTGAAATTGGCGTCATAGAACTTTCTCCTTCTCCCTATGAGAAAACATTTGTTCACATCTGCGCAAGCTCCTAGCTTAATTTTTTGCTGACCAGACAAATTCCAGACAAATCGAAACTTCTCGCGAAATTGTGAGAATATGCCCGACATAGCGGGACACAAGAGCAATGAAAAAGCATAGGATTCCTGTTTTTTCAATGCTGAGGATCGGTGTTGCAAAATGTCAATAAATTTCGGTATTCTTGGTAATTTGTAAAGTTTAAAATTAAGGTTGTAGTGTAGGTTTAGCGCCAAAATACTCAAAATACATTATTATTGTATATATTTTATTGTATGCGGTGGGGGGGGCGCGATGAAAATTATGATTGAAAATTGGGCCGTGAATACTAAAAGGTTGAGAAACACTGCCTTAACCAATAAATGATAGGAAATAACAACCTTTCCAATAACAAATCAAAAGTATTTTTTCTTGATTTCTATAGGTTGGTACCAATGTAAAAATGTATTTTAAAAATTACTGATTTTAGAATACAGTTATCAATTTAACTCCCATTTATGAACTAAAATTTTAAAAAATCTCTTTCTTGAAAACTTTTATTTCTGACAAATTTTTTTTTCCCTCTTCCCAATGATTTGATATTTTTAATTTTTTCTTCTTTTATACAATGCCTGAGAATTTGATTTATTCTTAAACAATTTTTTATGGTTACATTATTTGTTAATCAAAGATTATATTATTTGTCTGCTTGATTATGTTTATGAATCAGTTTGTTCAGTATACTACATTTGTAATGTCACTTCCTTAAAATGAAAATAAATATTCCATGTTATTTAGAAATTTTTTTCACTAAAAATTATTTCTCATGAAGTATCTAATTATTATTAACTTTTAATTTGCTCATATAAATATTATATATTTGACTCAATATACTCATTATTAATCTTTCAAAGCAAATCAATTTAAATTTTCTGTCTTTAATTAAATGGCACTTAGATAATTATATAATAAAAATGATTTGGCACGAAATTTCTTTTGGAATAAAATTCAATACATATCAAAGTTATTCTGTCTCATTGTGTCAGTTGAAACTTAAAAATGTATACATTTTAAAATTATAAAAAAATAAGTTTAATACAGCAGCAATTTTAAAAGATAAAAGTCAAAACATAAAAACAATTTCTTCATGGATTCTAGGAGACTTTTTGTCAAAAAAAAAATATATATATAAAAAATATTAAAAAAATTTTATAAAAGCACTTTAAAGGTGTAAGTTAAAGAGTATTTGATATATCTCCAAAATTTTTAAGAGCTATTAAACCACTCACAAACTACTATATTCATGAACATTCCAAAACTAAATTTTCTATCTATAACATTCAAATTAGGTCAAATTAAAATTTTGGATATTGTAATGCATCTTTGTTTTTTAATACTTACATTAAATGCAATAAAAATTACTATAAGATATTTTTAGTTACCTTTTGTATCGAGCGCTTTGCTTCTAGATTATAAGTAAGAGTTTTTATTTCTTCTTTTAATTCTTTGACTTTTCTTCGAGCTTTCATTACTTCATATCTAACTGTATTCAAATTAATCATCTGTAAATGCATGTGACCTAAATATTTAAAAACACTAATTATTAAAAGATATTGAGTTTAATTTAAGTAACATTTTTAATTGGTAACATTAACACTTAGTAACATTTAAATATGTAAATTAAAATTGCACTTCAAAAATAAATAATTTTAAACTGAAAAGATTTATAAAATAATTCAGAACAATAAAATAACAAATAATAAAAACAAATCTTATTTTAAGTTATTAGCAAATATTCAATAATACAAAAACATTTCAAATTTCCACATTTCTCAAATAGCAATCTAGTCACTAACAATATTATAAATGCCACTGACAGACAGCTC
Source organism: Latrodectus geometricus (assembly GCA_026290005.1). NCBI lineage: Eukaryota > Metazoa > Arthropoda > Arachnida > Araneae > Theridiidae > Latrodectus > Latrodectus geometricus. The sequence goes on along the minus strand of JAPDSC010086599.1, from coordinate 20,778 downwards.
ACTAAAAGATATTATTTTGATATTCATTAGTGATACAGAAACAACTTTGCAGAAGTATACTATTGAAAATAACTTTTTTGTCACAAAAATTTATTATTTATATGCAGCTCATTAATTTACTATACATAATAAAGATAGACAAACTTTTGATAAGAAATATTCCATTCTTAGTTGCATCAAGAATCCAGATTTCTATTAAAATCAAATTCCATAATTTACAGAACAATCACACACAAATGAGAATTAAATATAGAAGTAAACATAATTTCAACTCATTTAATGATTCAAAGATGGACAATTTAGATTGGTAAGATAATTTACAACACTTTGTGCAAAAATTGGAAATTATGACAAATCTTTACCACTTCAAAGGATTTTACTAAACTCTTATTTTGTGTGTGTGTGTGTTCTATTTTATAAACATAATTATTTCATAAAAAATCCATAAGACACTTCAGTAGAAATTAAAATTCAGAAAATAAACACAAAATGTTTATAAGCTTTTTATGAGATACTATGACCAAACCAAATATTTGGTAATCAGATGGCCCAGTCATGTTCAGATAAAAGTATATACAAGTTCTAAGATTTCTGACAATTCAGAATATCTTTTCCTTATTAATTACAACATTGCTTTTTTAAAACTTAAGGAGTTTGGAAATATATTTAAAATTTTATACATCAATAATTTTAAAATAAATGAAAAAAATATGTGAAAATTTTATACTCATGTCCAAAAGTTTAAATTGAAGTTCTTAACTTTCACCTTTTATATAATTAAAACTTTTAATATAGCTTACGTGTTGTATATTTAACAATCGTAATATTTTACAACTGTAATATTTAACAATTAAAAAATCATGCTATTTATTTGCCTCATGTCCTTATCAATTAAAGCCTATTAATATAAAGAATAAACTCTTTGATACATTTTCTTTAAAATTAATAACCTATCAAAACTAAAAAATTAACATTTTTCAATTATATATATATATATATATATATAAGGATAAGAGAATATTTGCAGAAGTAGGGGCTGCACTATATAACTGTCGAGCTCTTATTTAAATTTTCATTTAATAAAAAATAAAAAAAACTTTTTAAAAATATAATTTAAAAAAATTATATTAATGCAGGACTTAAACATTAATTTTGTGAAACACTATAAAAATATTTTATTCATAAATCAGAGTGTTTTTTTTTTTTTTTTTTTTTTTTTTTTTTACCCAACTTAACCTTTCTATTCTTTTTAAAAGTACTAGAATACTTAATTATATATATAAGGTTCTAATTCAAACATATACAGAAAATAAAAATTTGTTTTCAAGATTTTCTATAAGAAAAATCAGTACTTAGGTATTAGCATCATCATAGCTTTTTAAGCTGATTGAATTTCAAAAAAATTTCCTTATAATAAGAAAATTTCTTTTTCTACTTATAAGCAAACATTTCATAATTAGTAAAAGAAATTTCTTTAGTATAGATTTAGCACTAATTCTACTTAAGTTTTGGCATGAAATTAGCTGCAGTGGCATTAATATGTAAGTAACAAAAAATCAATTAATATAAAGTATTCTAAAACAAGTCTATTCCAAAATGAAATTTAAAAAAATACTTATTAAGCACAAAATAAAAATAAAAATTCTAATATATTTTTCACCACTGTCGACTTTTAAGTATAACAAAATAAAATAGAATTCCTAAAATTTCGAATAATAAATAAAATACTATAACTTACTTTAAGAAATTATTGGCAAATAAAAATGCATATTTTACTTTTGAAAGCAAAAAGAAATAATCAAAATAACTTTCAAGCATCTTCAAGTTCTTAGTTCAATCATAATATTCAATTATTGTATAAACTGAAAGTTACATTTCACTCAATTTTAATATCATCCAAAATACTTACGTTCAACATCTGGCCTATTATGATAATCAACTGATGAAAATGGCAGATTGTCAGAGGATTCTTGTTGCCACTGTAAGGGTTGATTTTGAAATTCTGAACAATTAATTGAAGATGGAATGTCAAAATCCTTAGTTTGAGTTTGTAAAGAAACATTCAGGTCCATCTTACCCTGAACAAGAGCTGGAGTTGTGAAAAAATCAGAACATAAAGAGTCTGAAGACACATTAGGCCTCCAACTATGTACACCTTCATCATCACTTTCAACATTTATAAAAAGTTCTTCAGGCATAGGTTTTTGCATTTGAAATAACGGGCAAGAAAAGCTTTTAGCAAATTCTCCTTGTGAAGGCAAATTTTCGTTGTCATCAGTTTTGTCATGGTTGCCAAAAAGTAGGCTGTCTTGATTAGGAGAAATAGGTACAGAATTAGAACAGTTTTTATTGCTGTCCAAAATAGGAAGCTGAACACACTCATTCAGCAGCTGTGATGTTAAACCTTCAAAAGTTTTACCACCTTTAATCTGGTCGGCAGAAGTTAAATCATTTTGATTAGTAGTAGTTACAGAATTTGGATTTTTATTGCTGTGTAAAACAGGATGTTGAACATAATTATTCAACAACTGTGAAGTTAAACTTTCATGAGCTTGTGTTTCATCAAAATTAACAATGTCAATTTTGGATGGAATAGTAGGTTGCATAATTAAATGACTCTGATCACTGTTGATATCTAAGGCATCAGGGGAATTGAAAATATTTACATTCAGTGGTTCAGAAAAGTGATTTAACTCTTTTGAATGAGCATAATCTATATTGCCAGTAGCCATTTTCAACAAATATAATTATGCTTTTATCTTCATAATTCTGTAATACAAATTAAAATAATTAAAATTTTATTTATTAACATTCTAAAAAACAGATAATCATTATAAATAATTCACTTTATTGCAAATAATGGAAATAATATAACTTTAAATTAATAAACTAAAGAATATAACAACATTTTCTAAAAAAATTACAAGAAAGATTTTAAATATTCTTTTATGTTATTCTCTACAGCATTAATATTATTAATTTCATAACAATAATAATAATATTAATAATTTCATAACAATAACATTTCATTAATTTACAAAATTTCATTTAATTATATATTAATTTAAGCAACTATTTAAAATAACATTGTTAAAAGATTTTATTGAATAATATACTTCACATAAATTTTAATCAAGATAAAACAGGCAAATGGAGTAAATCAAATACACGATTATTCAGTGTATATTCATACGTAATCAATAATTTTCAATAATACAAAACATTTTAATGGATTTCTTTTACAAAATAAACATTGAACTGCAATAAATCAACAATCTAATATAAACATTTATCAATCAATCCAAAATTATCACCTAAAAAATTATATATTTTATGGTATTTAGAAGTATTCCAAATGTGGCAAACTACTTCAGATATCCATTAACATATGATTAACAAAATAAAATTGCAATAATTCATAAAATATATGTATGAGAAAGTTTAGCATATATTTTATCAAAAATAAAAATGTAATTTAATGTCATAATTAAGACAAAAATAATAGTGATGACCCAGACTAAATTCTCAGAAAATATTGCAAGCTTTCAATGACAGTGAAAACAATTCTTGCAAGAATTTAAAACCACAAAGTTGAAGAATTAAAGAGAAAATATATAGACTAAGTTAATAATAAAATATTATATAGACTAACTAACATAGACTAAATATATACACAAAGAAATATAAATAGAATAAGTTAATAAATAAATTTTTTACATCTCCATTAAATATATTTGTAAATATCATACAGATAGATTCCTATATATATATATATACAGTGGGTAAAAAAAGTCTCCGCATGCAGATACGAAGGCAAATCAAAGTTTAATGTGTCACACAAAATTCATAATGATAAAAATGAAAACTTAGATATGATTTAAAAGTAATATTATGTAATACTTATTCATATTAAAAGATAGATAATACTGACCAAATTAAATGATAAATTGTAAAAACTAAAAAAATTCCGTAAACATAGAAACAAAAGTCTCCATACGATGCCCTAACACACATAAAATGTTTACAAAAATGCAAAATATAGTAAGACCCCGCTTAACGCTGTTTCGGTTTAGCGCTCTTTTATTTCAACTTGGGGATTCCATCGCTCGCAGCATACGGGGATTCTCCGAAATATTATGCAGCGATAGGTTTCAAATACATATCCTAAAGAGTGTACTTGTGTTTCTTGTTTGGTGCGGTATTATACAGACATATTTTTATTACTGGAAATATTTGTGGCCATTATTGTAAGTAGGTATTAATTTACATATTTAATACTATATTACAGTGTCAAATATTTTGATCTTTAGTTTTTACTATGGGTGATAATGAAAAAGAAAATAAAGCAACCAGAAAAAGCATTTCACTCAAAACTAAAATGGAAGTGATTAGAAGATTAGATTCTGGTGAACGTCAAACTCTAATTAGTGCTTCATTGAATTTGCCTTAATATAAAGGAGTTTGTCTACCATAACTGAAATAATGGATCAATTCATTCAAAATGATCCGAATTTTGACAGGAGCTCAAAATAAGGCGTGGTGTTAGAGATGCTCTATCTGCTTATAAAGAACTTTTAAGAGAACAACGCAAAAGAAAAAGGCAAACAACATTAAATGCTTTTGTCACAAAAAGGCAGAACACTGAAAACGCGGAAGGCTAACTAAATATGACTGACTTAGAATTTTATTTGTTTTTTTTTAAGAATATTCGTTTTGTTATTTATATTTTGTTTTTATTTTTGCAAGAAATAATGATGTGGTATTAATTTGGGCTTTAAGAAACAAATGTTGGGTTTTATTTTCATTAAAAAAACATACTTTTTAAATTTAATACCTAACAAATTTCCTAGCCATCTTCCCCTAACCCCAATATTTACATGTAAAGATAGCCTCGTTTAGCGCTGTTTTGCATTACGCTCTACTTTGATGGAACGTATCCCCCGCGTTAAGCGGGGTCTTACTGTACATTGAACAAAAGTACATTTAATGATCAGTGGACCCTCCTTTGGCCTTTATCACCTCTCTTAGACGTTGTGGCATTACCCCTACAAGTTTTTTTGTTATTTCCGGAGAAATATTAGATCAAATACTACTAATGGCACTCTTGAGTTTAAGTTTGCTTTTTATGTCATATTTTTTGAGTTGCCGGCCAATTTCTTCCCACATATGTTCGATGGGGTTCAAATCGGGTGTCTGTGGAGGGCTATGAAGTTGTTGTTGCACATGGTAAAAGCACCACTCTTGGCAAATCTTAGAAGTGTGTTTAGGATCGTTGTCCTGCTGAAAAGTAAATCCTGTTCCAAGAGATAGTTTTTTTATTCTGGATAACACATTATGTTTAAGAATATCCAGATATCCATATCGATCTACATTTCCTTCGATGAATTGCAAGTTTCCTATCCAGAAGCACTCAGACACCCTCACACCATAACACCGTCACCACCGTGCTTCACAGTTCCACACAAGTTCTTAGTTGGCATTTGTTGATTTGATTTTCTCCACACCATTACTCGGCCATCTGACCCATGAATGTTAAATTTTGATTCATCGCTAAAAAGAATGGATTCCCAAAAAGATAATGACTTAGTTACATGCTCCTTTGCAAACTCGAGGCGCTTTTTCTGGTTGCGCAAACTTATATAGGGTTTTTTCCGGGCCGCACGTCCATGATAACCACTTTTTTTAATGACATTTCTCATGGTTTGAGTTGAGACTTTAATGTTGTAGCTAACCATTAAATCAGCTGCCAACTTCGGTGCACTAATTCATGGATTTTCTTGAACTTGGCGAATGATGATTGTTTTATGCACGCGATTTAATTTTGACGGCCTCCCGGATCGATCTCTATCCTCAAATGAATGAAGTTCACGATATCTTTCAATGATATATTGCACAGTAGACTTCGATTTTTTAGTCAGTTCACTAATCCTTTTCATGGATTATCCATCTTTTCGCAATTTAATCACTTATTCCCGAATAACTCTTGTAACTTCCATTTTGAGACGACAAGAAAGAAACTTGAACTCAACAACTGTCAATATGTTGTTTCCTTATCAGGGATTAACTTTCTAACGTCAAAGATATACTGCGGGCCTGTTTTAAACACATCAGAAAAAATTTGCATAATGCATACAGAAACTTTTTTTGCACTTCAATTTTAAATTTACTTTAGATATTGAAAATAATATGCTTTTCTCGTTTTGTACAAA
>JAPDSC010086599.1:0-14559 GCA_026290005.1 Latrodectus geometricus | reverse complement strand
ATATATATATATATATATATATATATATATATATATATATATATATAAGAGGGCCATTTATAAGGAATTCTGTCAGTATGATTCAAATTGGTTAATTACCAGTGAACGGTACGCTCCTTGTACGATACGCATACATACAACGGTACGCATTTATACAATTATCAATTAATTGTATATAATATTGTATAAAATTATATTATTTCTATATAATATAATTTTATATTATATAATTATATTAATTGTATATTGTATAATTATATTAATTGTACAAAAATACCGTACCGTACACTGGAATACAGCTTTCAATTTTGTTTTCAAAATAAGTATACCTTATACACGAAATCCTAAACGCTTCTTTTTCATTTATATGAGTTAATTTTATAGTAAATAATTAAAAGAGTAATTTAAAAAATATTGCATATTAATTTAAATGTAAAAAATTAATTATTTACTAGTAACAAAATATAAACGATTTTATAAATAAATTACGTAAACGATTAAATAACTAGTAAATGTGGATTAAAAAAATATTAATATTGTAAGTATACGTGCTATAATCCTCGATTAGCAATATTAATCTCAAAATAATTCAATAATTATAAATTTAAATAATAAGAAATAATTATATATTCAAGAAATTTTATTCTTTGGAAACCCAAATAAATAAATTTATTCTAAATAACAAAAAGAATCATCTTTACACTTACTTCTGTTTTCTCACGACATGACAAGGCAAGCGATGTTTACAGATTACGTCATATATGACGATTTTTTACATTAAAGTTGCCATAAAATTAATGTAAATAACAACAATGAAGTTATAGCCACTGATTATGTCCATATTTTAATTTAATTAATACCAAATATTCCATATAGATGTTAATTATTTGCTTTTATACCTTATTCTATTTCAAATAAGTTTAATGATTGACGATGGTGCACACATTGAAAGATGATTAGAAACTTGAAATTTTAATGCAATTGAATGAAATATTTATGTGTATGGTGATTTTTTTGTTATTAGGCTATTAATTCTTCAGTAAAAACAAAAATTGACAGAGTAGATTCGTTTGTCGCTCAACGGTCTCTTCCTGAACTTAATCGTTCACTGGATTGGGACCTACAGTTTATAGTGGATTCCGAACCACAAGGAATATTTACACCTAATGACGTAGGTGAGTTGCAAGTCAATCAAACGTGCAAAAAGAGAGGATATTGCATTTCTTGGTAAACTGTGACACATTATAGTTCTAATATTTTTGATTTTATACTAATATATTACAAAATAGAAATATATCTTGATTTAATATTAGATATTTGGACCTAATTCTGATATAATATTAACAGCTAATTCGAGATTGGACTGTCTAAACTTTGTTGTATTGGACCTATCTTGGAGTCCAAAATAAGATCAAGCTTAGCAGCCCAATTTAGATTAAACTTGGCTGTCAAAATTGTTCCTATCTTGGCAATTTACATATTAAGAGGTTTAGCGAGGTAGTAGGTTACTAAAATTCAGCCTTCTACTTGAAGAGCAGAAAAAAATTAGAGAGGCAATACTAGCGGCTGATAAAGTATCATTGACTATGAAATTTCTCTCACCATTCATAAAAATTTTAGTGTGTTTGTTGATTGTAGAAAATCTTTTATCTTTACATTCCAAAATGTTAGTCATATATTTTTTTGGAGGTTTAGTAATTTCAATACTTTAAAATGCATGTATTAAGAATGCTGCATAACATTCATAATGGATTTTAATTGTTTTGTTTGAATCAATTTCATTCTTTTATTTTGATGTTATTTTTCTTAAGTAACTTTTTCAATAATATATTTTATCTAAAAATATCAAATCATGAAAAATTTTACTATTTACTTTGATTTTTCTTACTTATTTCTTTAATACTGCGAACATTGCAAATAAAATGATTTTATATTATATTTTATTGAGAGCTCTAAAATACTCATGATATATTTTGTTGCTATGTAGGTAAAATTATGAAAATCATAGAAATTTTTATTTATTTTCACAAATGTTGTAATTTCTAGCTTCTGTTCATGAATTAGGATCTAGATGAGATTTTTAATCGGTGCACAATCAGTATTGCATATTTGCATACACATTAAAAAATTTTTCTGACCAATGATGAAAAAAGCTAATGAATAATTAAAATCTTCCTAATGAGTGTTTCAAATCACGTTTATATACTAGGCATTTCCAATTATTATTAATGGCAAATCTAGTGTATTATATATAATATTTTATAAATAATGTACCCAAAAAATGCATTAATTTTACTTTATTTGTATGTTATAACTACTCACTTTTATTGATATTACAGTTCTTTTACACATCTCTTGACAAAATTTTATTGAAAAATAAAATTACATAAGAGACATAAAATTTCACATCAAATTGTCGAAAGCATATTAAATTCTTGCTTCTATCCAACTCTGACTCCATATTCCAGGGGTGGCCAAGACGTTGATCGCTGTCGACTGGTAGACGGCGAAGACATTTTAGGTAGTCCACATGACCATCCCGATAATGACCTTGGATATTAACAATTTAATTTATGACTTATGACATAGAATCAATGAATTATTTAAAACAAAAATTTACAACAGTCTACTCCTTAAAACCCAAAACAAACTGTGCAAAGATTTACGATTTAAAGATTTATGATAAAAGGTTTACGATTTATATGAAACTTAAAACGGACATAATTAGCGCGATTAAAGCATTCAAACAAACTATAGAAAGATATTCATCTCAACTAAGAAAACATGAATTGAGAAACTTCAAAAACATGGAGGAAGAGTGCATCCATAATCCAAATCAAATATTCGAAGATTTCGCTGAACACTTAGATGTTTTGTTTGAAGAATTTGAAAGAAGATTCACTGACTTATTTAGGTTGAAAGAAATACTCAATTTTATGATATTTCTCTATTTAATGAAAATGTCGACATTGATGGAGTATCTGAAAAAATAGGAGATTTAATAGATATCACATCAGTCACGGTCGAGGAAGAAATTATTAAATTAAGATACGATGTATCTCTTAAATCCAAAGCATATTTAGCGATACTGATTTTTGTAAATTAATTTCTGAGGAAACGTTTCCAAATATTTACAAATTGGTTTTGAATTTGAAATCATACTTTGGATTGAGGTATCTTTCGATTCTGCTTTTTCATTCATGAACAAAAAACAAACATTGGTCGCATTTAACAGATGAACATTTAATTTCGTGTTTATGCATGGCAATAAGCTCGTACCAGCCACAATATGATAAACTTGTCGCAGATATACAGTGCCAAATTTCAAGTAAACGAAGTGAATAGGATGGTCAGTTTTTGATATATGAATACTTTGATTATTTTCGTAAGTAAATATTTTATTTTGTAAACATTAATATTAAGTTTTTTTTAGAAAAATTACATAATTTACCATTTTTTCTTGTTACCGAAAATAAATATGTACGTTAATTTAGCTCTGCCATTGGTAGACCGCCTTCGATTTTTTGAATGTGGAGTAGACCCCGGATCCCTAAAGTTTGGCCACCCCTGCCATATTCTATAGAATTAAATATCGTTCTTTTTATCCCAGTAAATACTGATTAAGAGATTTTGTATCCATTGAGTTTACATATTGTTTACATTGTGACCAGTGGCACCATAAATAACGTAGGAGTTTGGGCCAAAAGCAAATTAATATTCTGGGAAATTATCTTCAATGTATCCGAAGCTGTACATATACCTGGTAAGGAACTTATGTAATCACAGTTCATGATGCTTTTCCTTCAGTACATCAATTATGATATTTTGTCTTTGGAGAGATTTGGATTACCAAAAATAAATCCTTAACTATCGTTCATTTACAACAAGAAGTTTCAGAAAACAGTTTTGACTTACTTGATTCCAGATTTAAGTTACTTCCCAATCAAAATCAGAGAAGAGAATATTTTCACCTTCTGCTATCTTTATTAAGAAAATAAAACAAGTTCTTCAAAATAAGAAGATGGAATGGGAACTAAGAAAATGGAATGAGGGTAAAAGAAAGCAAGTTATTGCCTATCCAGAAAAGTACTATATATGCAACATCAATTGCCAAAAAAAAATTCAAAAGTATTTTGATATCAAAGTAATTGTGACTACTTTGATGGTGTTTGTACTGTTCCTTAGCAGAAAAAGGATTTCACTCACATTAAAAGTTAAGTAGCTGCTAAAAAAACATTTTTTTAAGTGTTAAATTCCATTAAAGAATTTATTTAAATTTTTTTAAGTAACATATTGATAAAAACATAAAACTGGTAACTAAATTTAAAATGTCACTCCCGCATTGTCAATAAAAATTGAATTTATAAAATATAATAAAATAAAAATTGTACATAGGGAAATGCAATTTAATTCTGAAACAACTATTAAACGGGTATTCAAAAATATTAAGATAGTAGATATTTACCCAATAAAATCATTTAAAATATAGATCGGAGAATCAACAATTTAATATAAATATTTGTAATAATTTAATACAAATATTTATAAAAATTGCCATTATATATAATTTCAAATACATGAATCTATTAATGATGATATTTCAGACTTTAGAGAGTATTTATTTACTAAACTTATTTTCTTTGATCAGAATTTTTGTAAATATAAACATATCCTCATATTAACGTATTATATTTGTCTGCTGCCAATTATTTTGCATTTTCTGCATCCATAGTATTACTTCACCCATTGAGAGAGAACTTTTTTTGAATGTCTATTTTTTAAAAATTGGACTTTGACATCTGTCTCTACTTTGAATCTGGGCAGTTCATAGACAAAGAAAGTTAATGAATACAATACTTATGAGTCTTCAATAATGGAAATTTGAAAAATATAATGAAAAGAAAAGTATAAATTTGATTTTTATATTGTTAATACGCATTTTCAAAAATTCAATCAGATACTTTTGTCTATTAAACAGTACTTAATTAAATTTTTGAATTTATATGTATTTTAAACATATCACATACAAGTTTTTGAAGAAGCTAAGAAATTAAATGTTTTATGTGCATATCATTTAATGGGAATTTGGAAGGCCAGTCGATATTTTATGCTTTTATTATAAATCTTCATGTGGCAATTTATCATTCTAATAATTCGGATAACAATCATATAACCTCTGAGGGCTTTTTAATCATTTAACATTTTAAATAGCAGCAAAAAAAATCAGCAATAAAAGTAGCAGTAGACTTAAATGCATACATAGAATAAAATTCTCTCCATGGTCCAGACATTCTGTAAGCAAAAGAAGGTTTTTTCTTAGATGTTGTACATATATGTTTTAGTCTTTGCATATTAAGCATGTCCAGTAGTATAATTTTTTTAAGAAGATGTTCCAAATGCCAAATCATTATCTATATACCAACATAAATAAAAAGGATAATTTTGAGCTGCACTAGTGTTAAAAGTGCGTTACACAAACGAATCATTCTTGATTCCATATTTTTCTAATTCACCAGATCCAATAATAGCATTTTACACCATTTGATATCAAATTAATTATCCTTAATCCACTAATACTCCGTAAAATTTTTAATAAATAGAGAATTTTCAGAAATGAAATGAGACACTGTAATATCACTACAATTTAAAATGAGCTGCATTATCTGCACCAGATGTTTGTAAAGAATCATTATACCATTCTAATGCAAAAGACTTATAGTCACTTGTAAAAAACTTCACTCTATTATAAATTTGTCTCAAAGCATAAGCACAGCCGTTTCAAAGTCCTCTCCTTTGTACAACCATCTCCGCGATACCGTCGTTTCTGTTTGTACTTCCTCCTTCTGAACATATTCCTCTTCCTGTAAGACAGTTAAAACATGATTCGGCGCGTTTATATTTATACTTCTTATTTTAACTTCATCTCCAAAAAAATTATACACGTTGAAAGATGCTTGCAACGTTGACAGCGAGGTTTCCATCAAAACATACACTCAACAAAAAATTACTTATACAATAATTTTTTATGCCTAATAACCATATTAGCACCTCTTATTTCCTCATTAAATGGATAAACAAACCAAATTTTTAAAAAATATACAAGCCAGTTAACATCACTTGTAAAAACATATTCTTCATTTTTATAGCCATCCCATCATTTTGAAATAAGTTTATTATATAATTCTTTTCATGATGAACAGCAAAATCTTTTCCATAACGTGAAGATCTACAAATTCAAAATTCCACAAGATTCTTTTAACTGTAACAACTCACGAAAACTCTTAAGAGTCTTCTTTTAACAGATACATTGGCAAGGATAGTTGGTCTCAAGAGTCTTCTTTTAACAGATACATTTGCAAGGAGTGTTGGTCTCAAGAGTCTTCTTTTAACAGATACATTGGCAAGGAGTGTTGGTCTCAAGAGTCTTGATGTCATCCACTTTAGACACAGCAAGAATATCTCCAAATGAAGCAGTTAGCCCAATCGTTGTTGGTAAACATCCACACTGTTTAAAATTTCCATTTTTCTTACAGTAGTTTGAAGCTTCCTCAGGGGTACTACGACCTCTCTCAAAATAGAAACTGATTCTGTACTTTTACCTGACAATTGGCCTTACCTTATGTAATCAGAGTTGATGATGCTTTTTCCTGAGTACATCTATTATGAAAAATTATCCCAATATAGAGATCTAGATTATCAAAAATAAACTCGTAATTATTGTTCATCTAGAACAAGAAATAATAAAAAAATATTTTTGACTTATTTGATTCTAGATTTAGATTACTTCACTGTCAAAAATAGAGAAGAAAATATTTTCACTTTTAATAATCTTTACATTTTATTAGGAAAATAAAACCAGTTCTTCAAAATAAGAGCATCGAATGAGAAATAAAGAAAATTTAATGGAGGTAACGAAAAGCAAGTTATCGTTTCTCCAAAAAAGTAATACATATGCAACAGCTCGATTGCCAAACAAATTATAATTTTGTGACGACTTCAAAGGTGTTTGTGTTGTTTCACGTGGCGTCAATAGGATTTCACTCAGACTAAGTGTCATATAGCTGATAATAAATATTTTTTAAAGTGTATAATTTTATTGAAGATTTTATTCAAACTTTAAAGGAACATATTGATAAAAATTAGAAATTTTTAAGTAAATTTAAAATTTCACTCATTTTGTAAAAGAAAAAAAACTATATATAATATACTAAAACAAGATAATATTTGCAAAAGTTCTACGTAATAAAATACAGTTTATTTTTGAAATAGTTAATAAAATGATATTTAAGAATAATAAAGAATATAAACATTTAAACTATTAAAATATTCATCCGAGAATCAACAATTTCATACGAATGTTTGGTGTACTAATATAAAAATTGCCACTAAGTATACCTTCAAATATTTTATACGATTAAGATGTTGCTTAAGAATAACAATTTATTTACTAAATTTATTTTCTTCTTTCATTATAATTTTTCGAATAATAAACATATTCTCAAGTCAAAATTTTGTAAGTGACTGTGGCCAGTTATTTCATATTTTATGTGTCATTTATTTGTAGCATTATTTCATCTTCGTATGGAGTACAATTGTCTGAATGCCTAGTTTATATGTTATAGTTATGCTTTTTAAATTAGACTTCTCTCTACGCTTTTACTCTGGACATTCCACGCATAAGGAATATTGATGAATACATTGCATATGATCCTTGGGTAGTGGAGGTTAAAGAAAACCTTAATCAAACAGTATTTAAACTTCTTTAATTAATAAAATTTTCATTTTTAATTTATAAATAATTATTTTCCTTTCGAAATTTGACAACTTAAAATATTTCACTCTTGCTTTGATTTTTGAGTATAATTTTTAATTTGTTAAAAATACTTCAGCTTAGAAAAAATTTCCTTAAAATTCATAAGAAAATATTAATTTTAATAAAATGCTGAAGATAAATAATATGTACCCACAATATTGGCATAAAATTTATCTTCAATAATCCCCATTCTTACAAATGCTTTCATTGTTTTTATAGTGAGATTCCGCTTTTCAGCAATCAACTCCCTATCTCCCTAGGGAGGAGACGAAGAAGACATAGTCATTAGTTGCTAAGCAACGCAGCGGTAAAAGTGAGAGCTTGGAAAGCTTTCAAGAGAATCTCAAGGATTCAACGCATTCTCTCTTTCTACTCTTTCAGGGCAACTCTTTCAAGGACTCAACGTTAAGGCCAGCCGCCAACTACAAGCGAATTCGCCGAAAAAATTTAAGCTGAGCAAATTTACCATGAATTCACCATTGAAAGATTGGGACGAAACTATGACATAATGTTTGACGTCATTGTTCTGTTCAACTAATGAAACCTTATTTACATTATATTGAATTCTTGTTTTGAATGTGATCGAGAACAACTGATTTTACAAATGGAAAATAACAATATCATACTTGCTGCTACTACTTTTATAATGTTATCTGCAATATTATCTATTAACGAGGATAAAAATAACCATTTTATTAAAAAAAATCTACACTATCTTAACAATATAAAGTAACAAAAATAAACGTTTCTGCATTTAAATACAGTTCTAATGAGTTTTAATATTAAATAAAGTGTATTTTAAATCATTAATCAGTTCTGCTAAGCATTATATATAAATCAATTAAAAGGTATATATAAATATTAGAAAAATAGGATTGAATTTTTTATTTATTTCATTTTCATGAAAATTTAATATTTAGTAATCAGTAAAAATGATTAACTATTATGGATTTTTCAAATTCTTCGAAAATTACATATTTTATGTCTCGAATAATGGCATTTTTTCTATTTGTCGAGATAATTTCCACCTTTTGTGTCTCACAGACATCTTTGATCGTAATTCAGGAAATTAATAAATACTCTAAACTATTGTTTTTTTTTTTAAAGTTATGGTTTATGTAACATTCATTATACTAATCCCTACTAATAAAAATTCTTCCTCATTGAAGGAAAATTTAATAAAGTTAATGGAAGAGATTGTTACCACGAGGTGAACACAGTAAAAGTTCCTTATTCGCAGGGTATAAGTTCCTTAAATATGCTGCGAATACAGAAACCGTGAATATGGAATGGTAATTTATATGGGATTATAGGGGATACGTTCCTAGATGACAAAATAAAAAAAACCACATCTATAAAAAAAATCAATTTAATTTAAACCTTGGAAGAATGCCATCCTAAATCTGCGACATAGGGCGTCCAAGACATAGGACGGAGGCTGAATTTCGCCTCTCCACCGAATACGACTGTCTGCGAAAACATCTGTATAGATTCGGTATCGTCCCTTCTCCACTCTGCACTCTTTGCAGCTTTGGTGAGGTCATAGACGCAGCGCATCTCCCTCGCTGTCTTGCACTTCGAAAGACGTCTCTTATTACTGAGCGCTATTGGGAATTTTTATTTATTTATTTAATTTCAGACAACTGTGTGCCTGCCCGAAGGCATCTACACATTCATCGGAATTATCCAGGTCGCAAATTATTAAATTGAGATTAGATTATCAATTTGAGTTAGAAGATTAGGCAAAAGCCTTGGAGATAATTGCATCTGACATAAAGAAAGCTGCAATTGGCCGGACTTGATTATCCCCAGGAAGATTGTGCGCTTCAAAAAGGTGATTAATATTTCCTGCTCTGCACTTGGTTGCTTGTTTATAAAAGCTGATATTTAATTTGGCTATGTGCTCGGTTAAATTTTCAAGCTTAAGATCTTTTCGGATGTTTTTATTTCTGATGAAATAAGGTGCATTTACCATGTACCGGAGCATTTTGTTCTGCATGGTATTCAGGATATTGGCGTCAACTTGAGTATATGTACACCATGCTGGCGAGGCATAAGTGACTATTGGTCTGATAATGGAGATATAGAGAAGTCTTTTCATTTTAAGCGGTGTTTTAGAGAATTTTCCCAGTAGAGATTTAAGTTTATTATAGGTATACCAAGCTGTAGAAATTTTAGCTTTAATATGCTGTGTCCATGTGAATTGGCTATTTATGTTAACACCTAAATACTTTGCTTGTTTAACAGTTTCAATAATTTGACCAAAAATATATAAATTATTTGTATTAGGATGCTTTCTGCTTCTTCTTTTAATAATGAGTAATTTTGATTTGGGTGCATTAATGGAAACTTTCCATTTAGTACACCATTCTTCAATGTCAATAATTTTATCTTGAAGTTTTGAGATGGCAAGATTTGGGTTTTTAGAACGTACAACAATTCCGGTGTCATCAGCGTAGAAGGCAGTAATACTGTGGACATCATCATTTATTGGAAAATCATAAGTGTTGAAAAGGTAAAGCATAGGTCCAAGTATGCTACCTTGCGGGACTCCAGCTTGTATACCTCTGGTGGTGGAGAGACAATTGTTGTGTCTAATATGAAATTTTCTGTTCATCAGATAGTTATTTATAATTAAAATGAGGTTTGTTGGTATCCCAATATTGCGAAGTTTATAAATTAGTCCTTGATGCCAGACTCTATCGAATGCTTTTGCAACATCAAGCATAAGAAAAGCAGATTGTTCTTTGAGTCTGAAACCTTTACCGATGAATTCGAAAAGTCGGAGTAGTTGTTTTGTAGTTGAAAGTTCTTGTCTGAAGCCAAATTGTTCAATTGGAATCAGAGAGAGATATTGTTTGAATCTGTTGTAAATAATTCTTTCAAATATTTTAGAAAGTGTAGGCAAGAGGCTGATCGGTCGATGATTTTCAGGAATAGTTGGATCTTTTTTAGGTTTGGGGAAAAGAACAATTTGAGCTTCTTTCCATACATCAGGGAAGTAATTTTTATTAAGACATGAGTTGAAGAGATTTGCTAAATTCTTTAGGTAATTTAATGGTAGTTTTTTAATCATGAGATTTGAGATTTTGTCATGCCCTGGAGCTTTACGATTTTTGAGTTTGGAGATAATATTAGAGATTTCTTCAATGCTGGTGTTTTCAATGGGATTGGTTTGATTGTTATTAATAAATTCTTCATTATTTTGAAGTATATTAGTAGTAAATTCAGGATCACTGGGAGAGATATTATTTTGAAATTGTGATTCCATTACATTTGCAAAAACTTCTGCTTTTTCATTGTCAGGATAAATAAATCCTTGCTGAGTTAAGATGGCTTTATTGATATTACGATCTTTTTTAAGAATTTTGCTCATATTCCAGATAGAGTTATCAGTTGTGTTTAAAGAGGAAATTTTTTCTTCCCAGATAGCAAGTTTATGTGCTTGACATTTATTTTTAATTTCCCTGGTTAAAATATTCATTTCTCTTTTTAGGAGCGGATCTAAAGTTCTTTGAAATTGTTTTCTAATTTTGTTTCTTCTTTTAATAGTATGTTTGATATTAGGAGGCAATTGAAGATAGTTGTTGATGTATTTGGTTTTTGTTGTAGAGTCATTGTATGCAGATTGAAGTTCATTTGTCAGCTTAACAATTTGATTATTTATTTCTTCTGTAGAGTTAATAACTTCATAAACATTGTTTTTACGCAGAAGAATATTCTGAAAAAGATTCCAGTCTGTTTTAGCAATTTCAGGAGAGAGGGTTGTAGGTTCGAATCCTGCAACAGCAATGACTGGTATGTGATCTGAGCTCAGAGCAGGTAAAGTATCAACAGCTAGGTTGATGCCATAGTTTGTGATGAAAAAGTCCAGGATATCTGGTCGTTGTTCCGAAAAATTTGGATAATGAGTTGGTGAATTTGGTGCAAAAATATTTAAATTAAAAGAGTGCAATAAGTTGTTGAGAATTTGTCCATTAGAATTATTATATCTGCAACCCCAGGCAGTATGTTTAGAATTTAAATCCCCTGCAATAATTGTTGGATAATTGTCTTGCAGAATATCTTGAAATAGTTTAACTGGAAGAACCTTAGTCGGTGAGTTATAGATTGAAACAATTTTGAGTTCTATATTGTTTAGGCTGACAATAATGGCAATAGCTTCAGTACTTTGTTCTGATAAATCGGAATGCAGAGTAGCTGAGATAGATTTTTTAGTAAGAATTGCAACCCCACCGCCAAGGCCTTGAGTTCTATCTTTTCTAAAGATTTTGTAGTTTGGTAGATTGAAGCTTTTATTTCCTGTTAAGTGTGTTTCCGTAATCAGGCAAATGTCAATGTTTTGTTCGGTTAGGAAGTCATTGAGTTCAAGATATTTATGTATGACGCCATTTGCATTCCAAGTGCAGAGAGAAATTGGTGTAAACGAATTATTTTTAAAGTTCATTATTGTATTTAGGTGTGGTGACTGATGTGGCTATAAGGCCAGTTCTAAATGATGAAATTGTTTCAATGAGACCTGATGTTTTTATCCAATTTATTATATCTTTGAGTTCTTCTAATACAGTTTTAGCTTCTTGTAAGTCTGAATTATTTTTATTTTTAAGTACGTCAGCAAAAGATTTATTTGTGATATTTTTATTCACAATTATTCGGTCTTGGAAAGTAGTTTCTTTTTTCTTGATGTTTTCTTCTGATAGTGGATGTTTAGGGCATCCAGAGAAGTTCGCAGTGTGAGGGCCATCACAATTTGCGCATTTTGGGGTTTCATCCTTAGTTTTAGTACAGTCTGATGTGAGATGATTTCCTGCACATTTCACACACTTTGGTTCATGCCGACAGGAACTTTGTGCATGAAAAAAGCTTTGACATCGATGACATTGTGGCGGACCACGTCTGCCTTTATAATGTTCAACAGAAATTCTTAACGACATCAGAAATTGAATATGATATATTTCTTTGGATCTTTCAGTTTTTGGTAAGGTTACCAAGAATAAAGGAATTTTTGTTCTTTCACCATTTCTGTATGATGTGAGTTGCACTATTCTAGTAGCAAGAAAGCCAATTTTGGCTAATTCTTGTTGTATTTCAATTAGGTCAGTATCAATAGGTAGACTTCTGATGACTACTTTGATGTCCTTGTCATCAGGTAGAATGTATGAGTGGAATTTTAAATTATTTTCTTCGAACAATTTAGTAGCTTTTCTGTGCGCTTCTGGAGTGTTTACTTTAATTGTATAAGTGTCTTGACCATTAATTTTGGCTGTGAATTGGTCTGGTATAATGGAATCCAGTAATTTTTTCAGATTTTTCCAGGATATTGCCGGATCTTTCACAATTATAGGAGGAATTTTTGTGGCTTTTTTATCAAATTGAAATTTATTGTTATCGGGAATATTTTCATTTTCTGTATTATTTGTGGGAATATTTTCAACATCTAACATGGTTATTTCATTATTATCTAAGTTTTCTTTTCTAATTTCAACATTTTCTTCGTTAAGTTTATTTAACTGTTTTTGAGCAACGTTTTTCTTGAAGCTTTTATTTTTCTTAAGTGTGTGTTTTCGTTTTCTTTTACTGATTTTTTGACAGCCAATAGCGTTCGATTGGGAAGGCATGACTTCTGAGACTGAACTATTATCAGCAGAATCTGAATCTTTATCCATATAAGTATTTTCCGGGATAATCAAGTCAGTTTTAGGAGAATTTTGATTTCTGTCGAGATTTTTAAAGGCAATGCCTGCAACAATTTGCATAGCTTCCCTGTATAGTTTATTTGTTTGGGCAAAGTCGGGATTGGGAGAGGTCTCCAAGTTTGCAATCTGTTGCATAAGTTCCATATATCTAGAATAAGCCAGTCCTAGTGAATTGTGATTGCTTGCGTAAATCCTATCCGTGTTGGAATCGAAAGTGCAGGATTCCGCAGCCTTGTCTGCTGGCAAAGGCAATCCTGAAAAGGACAAGCCGCCAGAACAGACTACACCTGCCTGAGTTTGAATTTCACCGCTTTCGGGAGGCGGAGAAGAGTCTTCACTCATACCGAGCTGAAGTGACGAACAGCTTCCAAAAGAGAGAATAGGTATGTCAAGATCTAGGCGTCCACGCTGGGCAAACCTCAATCCAAGAATGATATCTGTAGGAAGATCAGAAGAATTCCGATTGCGTTGTTTATGTTTACAACTTGTCACCACATAAGAGACATTTTTTGAGAAATGGGTTATTTATTCAACACAAACACAATACGCTATCACCACGAGAAAAATCCGAACCGAGCTATTGGGAAGCTAGAGACATGTTGGATTAATAGACTCTGTTGCAGTATCTTTTTTGCGTTATTGTTCTATTCTTTTATTTATTTTGCTGTAACTGTCTACAATCTGCCATTGGAAATAAAAAAAAAAAGTTTCAAGTTTGCGAGGATGACCTGATGCATTGTCTAAAACAAGAAGTGCTTTAAAGTCTAAATTCTGTTTTTTTTTTTTTTTTTTTTTTTTTTTTTTTTTTTTTTTTTTAAAAATAAGTTTTAACTTCAGAAACAGAACAATTCCGGAACCAGTCTAAAAAATAGCACTTGTGTTCCACGCTTTAGCATTTATTATTAGCACATCAAAACACTCGTAGATTGTCCTTGCTTTGGTTTCTTAAAGGCCGAAGATTAAACGATCTGTAAAGCATCAGTGGCTTAATGACACAATCTCCAGATGCATTAGAACATAGCAGCAGTGTAACTCTACTATGATCTAATG
>JAPDSC010086598.1:18890-32226 GCA_026290005.1 Latrodectus geometricus | reverse complement strand
TAATCTCATTTGACTAAAATTTAAATTTATTTTTTAAAAAGAATTTATTTTTTGTAATTCCTAAAAATGTTTTCCAAGAAAGTACTGATTTATATATATATATATATATATATATATATATATATATATATATATATATATATATATACAGTGATGGAAAAAATCCCAACACTAAGAAATAATTATTGTAGAGTTATGAAATTTCAGCAATACATTTATATAGGTAACGTACGTAATAGATTATAATTTTAAGATCACAAGTTAATTTGATCCCGAGAAGAGCCACTGCAGTAGTGAAATACAGGTACATTAATAACAGGTGTAACCGCCAGAATTTTGAATACAAGCATACAAACGTGCATGCATTGAATCATACAGGTGCTGGATGTGGATGAAACTGGAGTTGTCATCCAATGATGTCCCATACATGCTCAATTGGAGACAGATCTGTTGATTTGGTGGGCCAAGGCAACCTGTCATTACCCTGTAAATCACGTTGTGTTACAACAACAGTATGATGTCGAGAGTTTACCTGTTGGTAAACACCTCCTGGAATGATACACATGAAAGGCAGAACAACAGGTTGAATCACCAAACTGACGTATACGTTTGCTGTCAGGGTGCGTGCGATAACCACGAGAGTGCTTCTGCTGCCATAAGAAATTGTTCTCCAGACCATAACTCCAAGTGTAGGTCCTAGGCCGCAGCCAGGATGACTGCAGCCGCTCACCTGGCCTCCTCCTAACCAACACACGGCCATCACTGGCACCAAGCCAGAACCGGCTTTCACCAGAAAACACAACAGATCTCCACTCCGTACTCCAATGAGCTCTAGCCTGACACCACTGACGTCACAAATGGCAGTAGTTTGGCTAACAACCTCTAGAATACAAGGCATTAGCACGCAGACAGGAAGTGGCAATGACGTCAAGGAGAAAAGGCTTATGTAGTTAATTTGAAGGGAAATTCGAAATGTGCGTTAGCGTGGTAGCGTTTGTAAGTTTTGAATGCATTTTTATTTAGCGGATTTATTTTTCAAACTGAGATTTCTGTGGAATTTTATTTTTCTCGATATTATATATTCCCCGAAACTGCAAAATAATGCCATTCAAATGCTGTGTTCCTTTTTGTGAAAAAAACTATGATAGCACAAATACTACAGTAAGTGTATTTAAGTTTCCAAAAGACACAGAACTTTTAAATAAATGGATACTTATGATTTCAAGAAAGACGTTTAAACCAACGAAGTCATCAAGGGTAAGTTCCACACATTTAACTATCATTCTTATAGTAAAATAATACGAGTAAACTCATGCATTCTAAATATCATATTATTAATTGAAAGTTAAAATAAAACGTTTCACGAATATTTGAAATTTTAAGAGAAAAAACGGTATAAAATTATATAACAAAATCATTTTATAAATGTAAGGATATTTTATATTAGCATAAACGTTTAAGGGGAAATGTTAAAAATGAATTTTTAATAATACACAGTAATTCAATAAATGTGTAATCTTTTAGTATATATGTCAAATTTATAAATATATAAATACATGAATATTAATACACATGAAATCAAAATATTGTGAAATCAGCCATTATTTCCATAATATGATATTTTTAATAAACGATTTACTGCTGTAATTGTATAGTTTTAATCTAATTCCCAGCTCTGTACTAATTTTGCAATTAAAATCTTTTACAAATCTAGCATTAAAAATTGTTAGGATTGAATCATATACGGCAATTAAATTTTTTGAATTTACAAAACTAAACATAAACTGTTATATTATGTTATGTAATAAATAACTGCTTGGTGTTGGGAGTTTTTTATATCAATGTATATATATATATATATATATATATATATATATATATATATATACATAAGTGTGTGTGTGTATAATTTTATAATTAACTTTTTATAGCAAAAAATCATGTATCCAATATTCACTTGATTCAGAATTTTTTTTTCTTAATTCACAGAATAATTTCTGAAAGAAACATAACTAAATTCCAGATACAGACAGATTTACTTTTGTATTATTTACTAACTTAAAAAATCATCATCAACTTATGTATGCAAGTTTGCTTGACACTATCAAAGCATCTGCGAACGAGGTTAACTAATGTATAATTTCTAAAATTTGTGATTTGTAATGATTATGAACCAGAATATTTTATCATAAGTTTGCTCAATATCATTCCCTTATAAACACGCGTTTTTAAAAGAGAATGCTTAATATGCTGCGTATGACTTAAAAATTTTATTAAATTGAGGTTCGCTATTTTCAGATTATTTATATATATTCCTAAATATATTTGCAAATTTGAAATAAAACATTTATTTCGGATATTCATCTCTTTTGTCGATTGCTTCTTTTGCTCCATTTTAATTATTTTAAAAGCCATGTTATATTAATATAATATATCATGATTTACTTTTTACTGTAGTATTATTTTAATATTAATAGACACCGAACAATATTGCTAGGCGTGGTTCTTTATCACATTCGCACATGTGGCTAATTTAATTACAACTACAGTTTTTAGTAGACTCAGAATCATTGACTCCAGGAAATAACAAAACGAACAATATTTAAAATTTTCTAATTATAAAAAGATTATATTCATGATTCGATAGTATAATTACTTCAGTTTTCTATATAATTTTTTTTTTAATCTATAAAGTGGTTGTTTCTTTCTGTACAGTTGAGATCATGTGTACGTCACTTTATTTCGCTTATCTGTGAAACAAATAATCGTTTTCATCCATAATGTTGAATATACAATTTCGTCCACCCATCAAAAACTAGTCCATGTGTCAGTGGGATGAGCTCTTCAGTGAGCAGTTGGAAAGAAAATGTTGGCCAGTATGATGGGATGGGTTATTTTATATATTATTGGTGATTTGTCTCTCTTGACTACCCTATTAAAAATAAATACTTATTCATCATTCTGTAAACATAAATTTATTTCTTGTAGCATGTAAAGCACATTGAATATTAATATTCAATTGTTTATACAAGCAATAAATAAATCACAACATCCACTTTATGGTTAGTTTAAACAGCAAGAATTTTTACAACTTTTAGAAAATTAATAAACATTAAATGGAACTACACTTGTCTTAATACTAATGAGGGTCCAAATACTCTTTTTAAAGCATCGATGCTGCTTATGTCTTAATTCTAACATATACTTCACCAAATTCTTGATCCATATAAATAAGATGTCATAAATAACATTTTATAGTAAATATATTTTCAATGAATGAAACTATCCCTATACAGTAATGTTTATTTAAGAGTTCAACCTTTCTTCGTATCTATCATATAAAGTTATTTTTATAAAATACAGTTTTTATTGAATGTATATATATATATATATATTTGTATATATATATATATATATATATATATATATATATATATATATATATACATGTGTGTGTGTAGTAATGAAATTTTTATAATTTAAGAACTTCTGCAATATAACACCTTTTATATAAAAAAGTTTCGATAATGAACATACGATTGAACAGTTAAAGAAATGTTATCCTGTAGGAAAATTGACATTAAATTATATCGTTCTTAAATAATATCGTTTTTTTAATCTATTTCTAAATTATCCATTACATGAATAATGATACTTGTAGATGTGGGATATATATAGGAAATAACAACAATACTAGAAAATTATATTCTCATTCATTGAATATTAATATTCAAATTTTGCTAAACTTATTTAAATTTTAAAAAATTTCTGTGCAGCTCCATTACTGTAGATATATCTATAAAATCATTTAATATTTATTTTATAACTTATTGAATATTTTTACTTTAATTTAAATTAAAATGAAATTATCTTTAATAACAAGTTTAAAAGTGTTTTTATAACATTTATGTATACTTTAGCTAAGTAAGGAAAGTAAAATTACATTTATACTACACCTAGATGTTATCAAATTATGTATGTACTATTTAACTCATTAAGAAACAGTTCCCATTAATTATTTTTATTCTAGAACTGGGACGTTACTTACGATAATGTATACTCATCGCATTTTGATATCATAGAAGACAATATCTTTTATGAAATGCAATTTATGTTTATAAATCGAACATTATTTTCTTCTAAGAATGAAAATAGTGTGCATTGAATATCCCCATAAAAAATATGTTTAAAGCATAAAACAAATATTACAAATACTTAATATAATAGATTATTAATTTTTATAACTAATTGGAAACGTAAATTAATTAAATCTTATATTATATTGGATAAAAATAAAAATTCATTTTAAGTGTTAGACCAAGAATAGCGGTAAATATTCATGTTGCTAGATAAATGAAAGTCCTTATACGATTTCGATAAAAATTATTTTTTTATGTACATTCTAAGTTAAAAATAGTTTCTAATTTCAATTGAAATGCAAAGATACAGAAAATATATAAGTAAATTCACGCTTATTATAAAATGAACATCATTGCAAAAGATGAATAAGCTCCATTATAAAATATTTAATGCAAATTTTCATTAATGGATAGAAAATATGCGGTAGATAATTTTAAAAGTAATGTATTGCCATATACAAAAAAGAAAACTTTAATACTTTTTAAAAATAAATCATTACAAGAAAGTAAGGCTGAGAAAAAACACAATCTTATAACATTGGATTTTTTTCAACACATCACGCATTAATTTATTAGCCTATTTAACATTATTCATTTGTAATATATACCCGCCTTTTAAAAGTCCACTTAAATAAGTATCTTAAGAGGAATTCATATACTCGTGTAAAAAATCGACGCTAATATGTTTACTAGCTTTAAACGCGATTAATGAAGTAATTTCCAAGAGTTATTATTTAATTATCTATTTTTAAGAGCATTAATGAATAATCAATATGAAGTTTTTTTATTATAAAAAAAAGATGTTAGATTTAAAAGCGAAGGCATTTTTTTCACAACCTTTAATATTTCAACAATAATAGAACAAGACAGTAAACATATTAAAATATCAGTGTTTTAGTGCTTTACTGTATAATTAAAAATAGTGTCATTTATGTATGTTTTGTAAGCATTATAACAATTAATTAAAATTAATAGAAACGTGTTTTTTTCGCTTTCATCGTAAAGTTATTTGCGTGTCTCTTAAGGACAATCCATGATTACTTTGTAATACAGAGCCTCTTGCCAAGAAATTTGATTGATATCTGATCTGGTATTCTCGTCTACAAAGCGTTACTTCCATGAAAGGGCGCTTCGTTTTGAGTGATTATCTTGTACAATCTTATTAACAAACCGGACTTTGTCAAGCGCTTTCATTTCTCTTTATAAATGTTCTATCGTCAACCTTATTAATTTAATCATGCTGTGGTAAAGATATGATAAAATTATAATATTCTAATCTTATATACATCGTATACATCTTAATTAATGAAATACATTTAACCCTTCTTTGCATAATGGTGGAAATTTCCATCATAACCTTTAATGCCCAAAAATGATATAAAAGAACAAATTCACTTTAAGTTGATCGAGTTTGGATACCTTTACAATGTCCATTGCATGAAAAGAAACATAGCTGTCAAAAATAAACAAGTGTCATTATCAGTGCTTAAAGTTGTCTCATTCCGCTGTTTGTTGTAGTTGCAATAAACGTATGATTTCGTTTATAATTTTGTTTTATTATATTAGAGTTTCTATTGCTAAAAAATTGAAAATGAGTGGAAGAAAGGTTTGTAACACGTGTTTCTGTTATTTTTCTTTTTTATTTCTATTTAGTACTAAGCTAATGATCTAACTTTGGATGATGATGGAAATTTTTAGCATATTGTTTTTTGATAAATTTATACTATAAATGTATACTAAGATTTTTTGAACCATTTTTCCTTTAATTTTGAACATGAATTATATCATCTTGATTAATTTCACCAATAATGAAAAAATCATGCAAAGAAGGGTTAATTCTAATTAAGATTTAGGTTTAACTACAGGAAACGTTTAAAATAAGTTGCATGTTTTGACTTTTAATTACATCAATGGATATATATTTGGCTATTACCTTACTTAAATGCATTACCTTACTGACAAAGAACCCTTTGTTGTTTCTTTACTTATGAGAAATTTAGTTTAACACTCGGCATGTTTTTAATAGTGCGGAGGAGAAATGCAGATATGAAAAGACATTAATTACTTCTCATTGAAAAGCTTAAGTAACTCTCTGCACCATCAAGAGTTTATTACGAATGTTTTCCCCTATAAGTAATGGATGAGTGTTGAAATTGTTTCCGGTAATAATTCTTCCATTTCTAAAGTGATGTCATTTTCCCAGGTGACAGTTTTATTGCTTTCCACCTCAGAACATTCTGGCCGTGATTTCGGCTTCTCCTTCAATTTGTTTTATGCTTACTTTCTGGAACCTGCAGACTTTAAATTTCTGGCTTTCGCTGTCCCCACTCTGTTTCGTAATGCTTTATCTGCAACTTATAACCTTTTCCAGAACACAAACCTTATTTTTTATTTATTTATTTTTTTAATTTTTCTTCTTACAACAAAAAATGCTTTTTTATGATAATATATATATAAAAAATATAAATTAAAATTTTAGCCACATAAAAGTTTATGCATGAAAATTTATGAGAGTCTATAAATATTTATTCATATTCACTAAAATATGAACATATACATTTTTTTCTAATCTTTTTGGTTCTTTATAAAGATTCTAGTTGAAAAAAACCTTAAGAACTTAATATATAACAAACTAGCTATATATTGTATAAATGATTTTATTGCTTTAATATCATCATTTAAAAAAAAATTCTTAAATTGCATAACATTAACCCTTCTTTGCATGATTTTTCCTTTATTGGTCAAATAAATCAAGTTGATATAATTCATGTTCAAAATTAAAGGAAAAATGGTTAAAAAAATCTTAGTATATATTTAAAGTATAAATTTAGCAAAAAACAATATGCTAAAAATTTTTATCATCATCCAAAGTTAGATCATTAGCTTTGTACTAAATAGAAATAAAAGAGGAAAATAACAGAAACACGTGTTACAAACCTTTCTTGCACTCATTTTCAATTTTTTAGCAATAGAAACTCTAATGTAATAAAACAAAATTATAAACGAAATCATACGTTTATTGCAACTACAACAAACAGCGGAATGAGACAACTTTAAGCTCGTTTCACTGATAATGAGACTTGTTTATTTTTGACAGCTATGTTTCTTTTTATGCAATGGACATTAAAAAGGTATCCAAACATGGTCAACTTAAAGTGAACTTGTTCTTTTATATAATTTTTGGGCATTATAGGTTATGATGGAAATTTCCACCATTATGCAAATAAGGGTTAAATGCCTTTCGTGAAAAAGAGGTAAAGATTTAAAACGTTATCTGAAGAAGGATCTATATTGAAAGTGTAAGAATTGCAGCTGTTTTCAGCTCAACAAAAATCTCGGATTTAAAAAAAATTCACAACTAATAGTTTTTATGAATGCACAAAAGGCTGTGTTTAATTTAAATAATGTAGCCTTCACGTTTATCTTTAGAATTAGAGTTTTCGTAAATTTTTTGCCGAGATATCCATTTTTCCTCACAAAAATCATTCAGTATATTTAAACCTACTTGTAATGTTCGAAAGATTAGCATATGGTGAAATTTTTATGTCATAAGCATTTTTTCGAAGGACGTTATAAAGGAATAAAGATAACCCCGAAAGAAGGAGTATTGACTCGTGTTGCATAGCTCATAAGGTGCTCTTCATCCTGAGGAAATATCAATCGCAGAACACTAGTGCAAAAAAAAATGTTCGTGTAATAATCTTTAAGAAATAATGTGGAGGAGTGGTTTTTATTTCAAGTGTTCGAACATGACGGTAAGACATTACTTACTATCTGAAACAATGAAGGAAGATTATAAAGTTGTTTTATCTGAACTTGGAAATTGCTGCCCATGTTCAGGACGAACAATGTGTGAATTTAAGTCGAAAGCATAAAGTAAGCCTATCTCCATTTTCCGTAAAAGAAGCATACCCAATTTAAATAGTAAATGGGAAGAAACTGGATGCACTTAAAATATATCTATGTTTAGGTGACCATCTGTTTCTGTTGAAATTATTACGAAATTACAAAATGCAATAAATGAAGGTTTATTACACTATTCGCTTTTTGGATTTACCAAAATCAAACTTTTTAGATTTCTGTGTCCAAATCAATTTCTAAATCAGTGTCTGCCCATCCAGATGTTCTATTTTAAGCACGAGCAACTGAGTGCAACTTTGCAAAATGTTTTCTCAAGAAATGTGATGAAGACCACTGCGGATGTTTTGGAAAGAAGATGCATACTTCTATATTATTTGATAAAGTTAAAATCTGGAATTGTATTCACTGACTTAAGAAGAAACTTCTCGATGTGCTACAATTACTTATCTGCGGAGCTAAGGAGACTTTGGTGCAGCATTTGATCTTGGTCCATACTTTTTTTGATAAGGTCACTATTTTCAGAAGAGGTTTGCACCTCTTCTGTCCCAACATATAAAGCAATCTTGCGAATTACGTCATTCCTCATCAGCCAAATTAGGTGACTCCCGTCACCTAACTTGTTTAACCCTTCTTTGCATAATGGTGGAAATTTCCATCATAACCTATAATGCCCAAAAATTATATAAAATAACAAGTTCACTTTAAGTGGATCGTGTTTGGATACCTTTTTAATGTCCATTGATTAAAAAGAAACATAGCTGTCAAAAATAAACAAGTGTCATTATCAGTGAAGCGAGCTTAAAGTTGTCTCATTCCGCTGTTTGTTGCAGTTGCAATAAACGTATGATTTCGTTTATAATTTTGTTTTATTATATTAGAGTTTCTATTGCTAAAAAATTGAAAATGAGTGGAAGAAAGGTTTGTAACACGTGTTTCTGTTATTTTCCTCTTTTATTTCTATTTAGTACTAAGCTAATGATCTAACTTTGGATGATGATGGAAATTTTTAGAATATTGTTTTTTGCTAAATTTATACTATAAATATATACTAAGATTTTTTTTAACCATTTTTTCCTTTAGTTTTGAACATGAATTATATTAACTTGATTTATTTCACAAATAAAGAAAAAATCATGCACAGAAGGGTTAAGGCTTATTAAGACTTGATGACAATCAGTAGTGAATTATTAAGAGTGTTATTTCTAGCGGAACTTCCTTTTTCTTACATAGTGTTATCATGGAGGAACATTTTAATGACATTAGTTAATATTCAAAACTTAATCTAGGGGTTAAAATGAAATAAATGTTATTTTGAGGTGTCATTAGAGAGTACTAAATCTTTTGAATAGGAAATGATATTCATAAAGTGAAAAATTATGTTTAAATCAAGATCATTTATAAGTTAGAAACCAAAATCAAAGCTTTATTTAAGAAAAACTGTATTGTTACGCAACTGTATATGTTCCGTCCATACTTGTGAGGGTAAATAAAAGTACTATAATAAAAGTAATAATTTATTATAAATGATAGTTTTAGAATATTTTATTCCAATTCTTTCTAAAAATTATGGTATTAAAAACTAATTCTCTAAAAATAAAATTTAAATTAAGTAATTAATTTAATACTATTTTCATGAAACATCTTATCCACTGATTATTTTTTTAAAAACATTTTTCCCATTTAATGGAAGATTATATAACTTCTTATTAATTTATAATAAATTTTCATAAAGAGATGAAAAATAGCTAATACCTTAAAATTAAGAGTACATTTTTATTCCTATTATTGTAATTCTTTTAAAAAATATTTCGATTCCGCTTTCATTTTATCTTTTGAAAGCCATTAAAATTGCTTCATTAAATATTGGACATTACAACCTATAAATTCACCTATGTAAGGTAGATCGTGCAGTGATGGTCAAAAATTACAAGTATTCACACAATGTATTTATTTACAGAAAAATTTATAAAGTTAATAGTCGAAACTTTTTCTTCAAATTTTTGACATAAACCAATAAATAAAATCCCAACCAATAAAATTTTCATAGTTATGAATACAAGCAAAGATAAAAAATATTTGTAATTATTTATGCATAAATCTGCTAGGGGAAAATTCAGCTTCTACCATAAAGACATGAATTATTATTATCGAAAATATTAATTCTGTCTATAAAGAATTATATTTATTGAAATATTTGGACTATTTCACGAATGAAACTTATTTCAAATGCTGTATAGTTTTAACCAACCCACATGTGAAAATAATAATTTTTTAAAACTAATCTAGAAAGTCAGAATAAATATAAATCACTCGAACTTGCATTGGGTGGTTTCTTGTTGCTTGTTTGGAAAATAATATTCTCAAAATAAACAAGGCAATGTTTTAAACAACATTATATTTCTTATGATAGTATCTAAAAATGTCCATGAAAATCTCACAAGTACAATAAATCGATCACAAGGCTCAGTATAATATAAATATAGTATTTTTCTATATTTATATTGTTTATTCTGTTATATAATTTGAGTTTAACAGAAAATTAAAACCAAAATCGATTGAGTTTATAAAATGGGAAACTTCGAGCACTTTATACAATGACTGAGGAATTGCAGATATATTCCAGTTTTGAGTCCATAAAATATTTCTAAATCCAATGAACATGGGAAGAAATATCTATACAATAAAATTTCTGCTTTAGTCACAGTTCAGAATATTATATTAAATTAAATAATTCAATGTAAACTGACCTACTTATTCACCATTTTTCTATATAATTATTTTTCATTTTTTTCCCATTGATTTCAAAATGGTTATAATGTTTCATAAAACACTTTATATTGTATTTGATTCGACATAAAAATATGGTGTGTTTAGTTTGTAAACGGTATGTATATAAGGAACTATATTTTTGGAAAACTAAATTTTCCTTTTTAAATGAGTAGTTCTTTTATGGATGTTATTGTGGTTATTATTTTTCTATGTTTGTAAAAAAGCTTTTTTTTAAAAAAAAGGTGAGCTTTGAAATGTATAACTTTTCACATATCATTTGTTAAGGCACAGGTGACTTGCTTCAGAAAGGATTTTTCGGTAGAAAAAAGTAATAAGCTCTATACGTGATCTATCTATCCTAGCTGGTGATCTACCATGTTCACTAATAAAATTTCCAAATAAAACATGGTCTCAATGTCCTCCAAGTGAAATGATTCTTTGAATTTTGCAGGCCTGGTTTGTGGCCTTCCGCTTGGTCCCTATATTAATTACAATGATTAATCCATTTTTGTGGCTACTATTGCCATCACTGGGTGATCTACCATACAAATTACAATCACTTACTCCCTTTGTAGTTTTAAAAATTCGAAATGTAGAAGAAATACCAAAACTTTCCAAAAATAAGAAAAAAACATATTCTACTCTTTACTCACATTCTAAAATTTATATATATTTTTCTAATATTACTAAATATATTTTTGAATAATTTTACTCGAAAATACTCGAAAAAAAACAATAACAAAATAATTGTCTCATATAAAAAAATGCAATAATCCATTTCTTAGCAATAAAGAATGTTTGTAATCCCAAATTGAACTTACTTCGAAATATATAGCTTTGAATATTGAAATCAATAATAAATCATATATTCTCTTCTAGAAAACGTAAAATAAAATATAATTAAAATTAATTTGGTTACGTCAAATTTCTAAGACTAACGATTTTAATTAAGAAAAGAACACTTTCTTCATATAATGGTTCTAATAAGCTTCGATAAAAAAAAAAAGTTAATGGAGGATATGATCTATATTTTAAAAAGCTTACTTAAGTATCGGAAACTTTTAATGTACTTTTCGATAATAAATTCGAACCTCTTTTCGTAGTTCATGTGTTTGGAGGGCGTTTCATTGATTTCTTTGAGATGGGAATTAATCACTTTCTCTTGAAGTAGGTGGAAAGGAACTGGTGTGAAGTGAGTTTCAGCAATCAACTTGAGAATCACGATTCATTATATTTTAATCGTGTTGACCGAAGTTAAGTGAATCACAAGACGGCACGTAATGTTTTCTATACTTCATACTTGAATTTAATCACGAAATTATATTGATATGAAAATTATTTGCATAAAAATTCTGCACTCTTAAGGAATTAAAGCATTATAACTTATTTCCTTTTTACTGTAAATTATATATATATATATATATATATATATATATATATATATATATATATTATGTGTGTGTGTGTGTATTTATTGTATATTTGAAATGAGATAATCAAGAAAATAGTAGTCAATATAAAATACAATAATACAGATTTGTATAAAAAATAAATATATCTACATATTTATTAAATTTAACTGTGTATTAAATAATTTTAAGTTTGGTGATTTGTTACACTAAATATGTTTATATTATGTTAATGATAAAGCTCTGTTCCCCAAGTTCTGATGCTTTATAAGTAACACATTGAATATTTTTTTCTGAAAATTGAAATCACCATAGCATTTTGTAAACTGTGTTCTACATAAAATTGCTTTTACAAAGCATAATAAAGAGCTCAATATAAGGATAAATATTGTAACAATGTACAGATTGATGGATTCTCAAAAGACTTTTCACAGCTAAATTAATGTAAGAAAAAAATGCTCTCAAAAATCCAATTTGACACATTTGGATGTAGAAACGTATCATTCATTTTCTGTTCTTTAAAGAACATGGATTCCGAATATTAATTCCGAAAATCTCTATTTTGAAATACCTTTTTTATATTACATTTAATAAAAATCTTCTTCCTGTGATCTGGATTAGATTAGAAGATTCGAATTTTTATTCTACATTTAATTTTTATTTGTATTATTTAATTGAGCCGTTCATTTTAAAATTGATCTAACTTCATTTGCCTTAAAATCGAGATATTTAAGGGTTTGCGTTTCAATGAAATTAAAAATATACGTATAGGATACTAATGAGTCATACTATTTAAAAGAGTGTTTCTTTAATTTTTTTTTATAAGTAACATAAAGTTGTGCATTTAACCACGTAACAGGAAAAAATTGAAAAATGGCGTTAGGCACTTTCAAAATAAACGGCTCAATTGATAATTTGTAAATTTCACTTTCTATTCTAGTTAGATGTTCTATCATTTTGCTATATTTAAATAATCTTAGCTACTTGCTTTATTGTATTTATATTTGTTCCAAGTATTAAACAATTTTTGAATATTTATCTTATGAGTAAAGTTTAAGTTGCTTTTATGCTGAAAATACTTATAAAATTTTGTATACATTTATTTATTTCGCAAAATGATATTTCTAACTATGCAGTACGCATTATATATATATATAT
>JAPDSC010086598.1:195-18790 GCA_026290005.1 Latrodectus geometricus | reverse complement strand
ATATATATATATATATATATATATATATATATATATATATATAATTACTGAGTGTTCCTTAGATGTTATATAAGTTTCACATGAGAAAATAAAAATGAGACATTTAATATATCTAATCTTAGGAATCAAATCAACATTTTCCTTTTTTGCATTAAATGTGTCTGAATTCTAAAAAAAATTTAAGCATATTAAGTTAATAACAATCATCATCTTTAAAATGATGTCATTTAAAATTAGAACTAAAATTTATGATCGTTAATTATTTTACTACAGTTAATGTTTTAGAAATGTAGCAAAAGCAAGTAGTAACTTGTTATATCTATTTTGTCCAGTCTGCATAATTAATAAATATTTCATTCTAAGCTCAAATTAAAGTTCTAACTTATTTATAATTTAAAACATTTTATATATTATTTTAATACGCTGAAAATATGAATAAAACAAAATCTAATTTCCAAAAATATGATTTTTAAAAAATTGAAAATATGCATAAAACAAAGTTACACAAAATCAAAATCTATAAATTTAGATTTTGTGTAATAGAAAACAGTCTTACAAGACTTAAAGGGCTCAAATTAAAAGATCTTCTCATTAGTTAACAGGAATATTTATATTTATTCCTATGAAAAGTAACTGAAATGAAAGATTTACGACATACGTTGAATTTGTAGGTAAGTACTTTATGTATAGTAAATAATTTCAAACTAATCATATAAGGAAGTAAATTAAAATAATTACATATTTCCAATTGTTGTGAAAAAAAGCTAATTTAAAAAAAAAAACTTATTTTTCAATTAATAAGATTTAACGTGTTGTTAGCTAACGTGTATAAAGAAAAAAATCGCAAACTGAATTTCTCGGACAATAGTATTTTTATGCACGTTTTAATTACATTAAAACCTTTGAAAAGACATTTTTTTATATTATTTCCCCCTTAAAAATTAAATTTTTTTATACACTTTTTCTATTTGATAATTTTTCTTCTTTTGATATTTAAAATTGATAAAAATATTTCTTCTCATTTTAATTTTTCTGTAATAAAAACTGACTTGATGAAGCAATTACTTTTTCAAAAGCACATAATTCTTATTAAATGAATCAAGTTTTTCTGGTATCACAGCTAGAAGCTATTGATGAAAGAAAATATTTTATTGATCCAACGAGGAACACACTGTCTTAAATAAAGAAAAAAATTGAAAAAAGAAGCGTGTGGTACAACTATCTGATAAGTGCCCAAAAGCTAAGGATTTAAATAAAAATACGCATTGTAGATAAGAGTTCATAGATTGAATTCAAATCACAGACAACAAAAAGAATTTAAAATAAAATAAAGCTTCTAAAACTGGAACTTTAGATTAAAATATTAGAAGCAATCAAAAAATAAATTTCATGAATAAGTTTCTCAACAACTATACTTAAAAGATTGAGAATGAAAAAAAATCGAATCATGTCTTATATGGCAATGCAAATTTATTATAAAATAAATATTTATGTGTCAATTAAAAAGAGAAAAAATTATGTGAAACAATTTCTTTTACCAAATACTTGATGTAATTAAACCTATGATATTATTTGTAGTTATAACTAACATTTATTGCGTAGTTGATAACTCTGGTATGGCATTAAGCATTTTGCATCCCTTTTCATTGAAATTCAGATGTATAACAGTGAATTAAAATTCATAGGATAATTATGACATATTTAATAATTATGGCATATCAATATTACTAAATATTTCTTTCTAACTTAAAGTGAAATTAAATCTTTTTATTTTAAAAAAGCTGTTAATCATAATTAATATTAATCATACATAATTAATATTAATTATGATTAACAGCTTTTTAATATAAAAGCTATTAATCATGATTAATGTGAACTTTATTAAACTAATTTGTTGAGTTATATTGTATAATAAGCGATTTAAGTTTAGAATAATTTAAATCTCTAGTACGAATATAGTGCAACCAAACAATGTGCAAAATTAGTGCATTATTTAAAACTAGTACATCATTAGTACATTTAAATTAAAGATATATCTTTTACTTTATAATGAATATACACTTCACGTACTTTTATTCAAATAACCTTAACTTGGTTAATATATCTTCCTTTTGTAATACATTCTGATATTCAATTACTTTTCATTTAATTTTAAAATTAAGTTAAAGTAATTATTTAAGTTTCATTCAATGAAATGCTCTATGAAGTGTAGTGATTATTTTCTAAGTTATATATAAACCACTTGAGACATGAACATTTTATCTTAATGGAACACAAAAGATAAATTCATTTCTTTAAAAAAAGGCGCTTTTGTAGAGAAAAAATTATTAAAATGAAAATTAAAAACCATTTAATGTTCAATGATTTTCGATTTAAAAATATTCAATTAAATTTTCTTTTTTAAATTTATATGTCCAATCTAAAAAATATCTTAATCAAATCTTGATTTATATATAATTAAGTTAATTAATATCTTTAATTAATTGTATAGCTATATAACAATAAAAGAAACATTATTATTTCATCATTAAAAGCTCTGTAAGTCTGTAACTATTGCTAAAGAGAAAAGTATCGAAATGTAGATATTCGTATAGAGGGGAGAAAATATGGTAAGGACAAATACAAGCTACTTTTCTTGCTATTTTTATTTTGAGAACTTTTTTTAAAATAAATATTATACTCACGTTATCTAAATGTAAAAATAATAAAAAGTTTTATTTTTTAATTCGTAAACTAAGAACATTCGTATATTCTTTTAAGACAGATAATTTAAAAATAATTAAAAAAAAATAATAATTTAAAAATAATATTTAAATATGTAAGTTAGAATTTGATCACTGATTAAATTTATATTTATATTTTAATTTAGTTTCATTTGTTTTAAATAAAATTTATATTATAATTCATTATTAAAAATATCTATTTTTATATGTTTAGGGTATATTTTGTGATTTCTCATAAAAGAATGTTACTTCTTATATTGAAAATAAATTCTATAAAAACTAACAAAGCATACCAGCAAACACAGTTTTCATTTCTTATTAATTACAAATCATTTACTTATTCCCGAGTACCATCATACATTGCAGTAAAATTATAAAAATAAGTTAAGAATTATTTGTTATAATTATGGTAAAATTTTCAATTAATAAAAAGAAATATTTCAGGTATTCATAGCAATCAGTCTGAAAATATTTAGTTTTCTTCCAAATACTAAATAGTATTGGTATATAAATGAAAGCTATTACCAAATATATCTTAATTTACGAATTTATCTTTTAAACTAGTTTCTCTCTAGATCTAAATCTGTTCTAGCTTGTTCTTAAGAAAGCCATAATTAACCTTAAACTTATCGTACTTTTATTTTAAATTTTATACTAGTATGTATTACTATATATTTATTAAAAGTTGATTTAGCTTAATTATATATTTTCTGCTAGCTATATGCATTTTATTTATCCATAAATCTATAACAATTGCAGCTTATATTTGATTTTATATATTTTGCATTGACAATATAAAAAATATCATAATATTAATTCCTCATTTTCAATATTAAGTGATTCATACACAAATGTTTTGCACACCCTATTTTGCAAGTCTGGCTGTCACTCGAAAAAAAAAATAGATAGATTTAAAGGAATTGACCATCTCTAAGAGAGAATTATTTTTCTTGATTATTTAATGCTTTGTAACAAGACAATTTTATGAAATAAAACTATTAAGAATAGAAATATTTTACAGTAATAATAACATATTTTTATCTATAAATATAAATTACAGTATAATAATATATTATTTAGTAATAATTTTAAAATTATATTTATGTTGTTCACTGAAATAGCCATCAGGATTTAAATTCTATAAAACTATACACATTTTGATATGAATGTCAATTTTTATTGTGATTAATTTAGAGATTTCTCATTTATTTTATTTTAAATGTACATGTGTTAGCTTTCAAATACATTTTATGCCATCATAATTCTATGTTTTATTAAAATATTCAAAAAAAAAAAAATAAAAAAATAAAAAACGAGTGCAAAATATGTTTAGCATTAATTCATGTATGTACTTTATTTCGAATTTCTAAAAACATTTATATAATTTATCGTTCACAATTAGACAAAGATATGCTGTTTCACAAATACGGGGTTTATGTGAGTATAAGAATTTATGGAATTAAAATATTTATTTCTTTTTCAAACTTTTTCTCATTTATTTTGCAGAAAATTGGGTTTATTTTAAATGTTAAATAAACGAATGTATTTTAATATTTATTTTTTTTCATACATTATAATAAGTTATGGCAAAAAGCCATTAAATGTCGTAACCAAAAAAGCGTTATTCCTATTGCAAACATATATTTATTCGAAAAATCAATTAGTAGTTAAAATAAAAATGTACGCATTTTTGACACTAAATTTCCTTTTTATGTATCACGAATTATATTATTACCTTAGTAATTGTTTACTGAATGTGTAACAAAGTTCTTAAGGTTAAATTGACAAAAATATAAGGCACAATAAAGTAGGCCAACATGATTACATTGACTATAATTCAAAAGATTCATAACCAAGTAATTAAAATATAATTTAATAACTATCATTTAATAAAAAATACATTAAAAAAATAATAGAAATAAATAATTCTATGTGAGATAATTTTTTCTGTAAATTTTAAGTTATATACCAACATGACATAAACTTACTTGAAAAGTATATCATTTCATACGTTGCATAAATTAAATTTAGGTTCTTAAAATGAAAATGGCCAAAAAATATATTTTCTGAGAAATGTTTCGTTTTTAAATACATGTATTTCAAAATGTAGTTTAGTAGACACTGTGCAAAAGGACAATTAAATGGTCAAAATATGTTGCAATGCATTGTAATATCAACCGCGTGAATTGTCTTTGAGAAGTCTCTTTCGAGAAAGTGCGTATGTCGTGAGATTCGAAACTAGAAACTAACCAAGCACTTACCCTAGAAGACATGTTCTTTGTACGTACAAGGAAAGCATCAATCGTTCATTATTCAAGAGTAGGTGGCATCGAACACAGGATCTTCCACTCTGCACACTAAGTTATACATGTTTTATAATTAAATAAGTATCGAATAATTTAAATTAGAAAATGGTGAAATAAAAAGAAAATCGTCAGAATAGGTTCACTTCTCAAATAAATTTGTGGGGTTAAGCCAAATTGTTTTCTAAATCAATGAAATTTTATTTTCTTTAATTTATTAAAAGAAAAATCCCCTTATAATTTAACAAATTATTACCATTAAATGAAATAATTTTATTTTGTAGAAAAAGTGAATAAAGTTAAAATTTTTCTAAATAGTAAGAATCCCATGATAAAAATATTCTGAAATTAAAATTTCTAAATATGTATCGAAAATCATAGATTATAGAAAAATAAAATAATCAATATTTTATTTCAAATTTACAAATTATTATTTATTAAATTATAGACTGCTTCCTTTTTTTCATATTTCCTTTTAAAAATTTATTATACCTAAACAAATAGTATACAATAGACGAAGTTGTAATTACTTTACACAAAAAAAAAAAACCTAAAAGCTTACCCTTTTTCCAAAAAAATAGCTAACTAAATAAATAAATGTGAGTATAATCGATTTTCTCTAATTTGAGCTCCAGCTAAAATTACAAAAGACTAGTGTATGTTTGAAACGAGTTTCACCTTAATTAGAAGGCTATTTTTACAACAATTTATTTTGAAGTTCCCATTTCATTTTACAGCAACGTTTTAATTTATTATTTTTTAAATTAGCTTCAAAGATTGTTTTCATGGGAATTTTTTGGATCATTTTAATATTTTCTAATTAAAATTTTCCTTTAATAATCTGTTTGTATGCTCATAAATATATTATTTTTCAATAATACTAAACTTAATACTTTTTAATACTAGTTACTTTGATATAACTAAAAATTGTCTGCAACCTAATTTATATGCATCCGTAGACCAATAGAGTATATACATTTTTGGTGATGTGTATAGGAAAATAATTCTACATTGATTTGATGTTTTCCTTAAATATGTGAGAAAATGAATGTTTTAATTTATTTATATTATTATAATTTTGTGCCACCAACAGTCAGTAGCTCACTACACCATATTGTTTTATAATGAAAAATAGTATGACTGTAAGATTATATAAATCACTTGAATTATCATAAATAATTTTTTAACAAAGCAAATTATTATTCTTGTTAAAATTATTAAATGAGATACAGTGTTATTAATTGAAAATACTATAACATAAAGTGTTATTGTAAAATAAAGTGCATTTAAGAATTAGTTAAAAGCAGAATTCTTTGGAAAAATATTTTCCAATTTCTACTTTTGTCAATTAATATTATTTATGATATCTGAAAAGATTGTATTAATTTAAAACATTTATAAATTCAAAAAATATGAAAACAAGCAAATGTCCTGTATATTTTTTTCATCTAGAAAAGACATAACTTTAAAAATTATACACAATCTATCAACACAATATTACAACTTCGTGCAATTAATCTCTCTCTTTCAAATCTGTAAAAATGCTAATTATTGTTTCCTTTTTTAACAATCAGTTGTAAATTTCATTAATATTTAATAAATTCTGCACCGGATTCATTTTATCCGAGAATATTTATTTTGCTACAGATATGTAAATATAGAAATTAGTATTTACATATCTTAAGCAAAATCTTGTTTTACTTGTAAATTCTTGTTAAAAATAATATTAATCAAACTTATCATGCTTTATATTTGTTGTTATAATAATAAATTTTAATAATGAAAAAAAAATGATTAACCCAAGATAAGTCTCAAAAATTATTAAAAGAAAAATTTATTTGAGAATCTAACTTCAAAAATTTTGATTCAACAAGCTCAAAAATAAGATTTTGAAATTTGTATTTAAAAAATGCAAAATTCATAGAAGATAAATGTAGTCGCTAAATTTTGTTAGCTTTCCCAATATCTATAGTTTTACCCTTAACAAATCTTCATATTCAATTCAATAATTAAAATAATCTTCATTCAAACATTTTTGTGGCATTTATATTATAAATTAAAAATAAAATATTTTTTATAAAAATTAGTAAAACATAATTTTGTATAAAATTTTTTTTAACAAATTTAACTAACAATGGCCTCAGTACATAATAGTAATCTAAATCAGTCTTTGAGAATGAAATTATTCATATGTGACGCAGTTTTTTAAAAAAAATTCAAATTTGTAAAAAAACATTATAAAAATTTATATCGATTGAAACTCAACCAGTCGATATTCGACTTTCAAAAGCAAACTCTAATCTTTAAGACAGCCAAAACGTTAAGACAATGAATATACTAATTGTTATTTAGCTAAGTTCTAGAATTTATTTTTTGAAGTGTATTTATTAGGTAATTTTAGAAAGTTCAAGTCAAATATTTTTTGAATTAAATTTTCTCATTCAGCTTTGAATATCCCACAGAAATTTGTTTTTATGATTAAAGAACATAAATTAAAACAAAAAAAAATTGTAAGCAATTTTTGATATCAATTAATTGCTTATTCACTTCTTTTGGTATTATATTTTTTGTTTGCTAATACTTATATCTCATTCTACTTTGATTGTTATATTTATATATATATGTGCTTGTACTTATCTCATGAATTTAGTTACTTGTGATTTCAATATTTAATTAATTTAATTGCTCATAATTTTCTATTTTTAAATTTATGTACTTAAAATTTCCTATATGTGGTGATGTCTGTATGGTTTTGGATTATCTCGGTAAATTATTTTGATGCTTCTCGTGGCCATTGTTAAAGAAACAAATATAGTCATCTGCCTCCATATATGAAGTTAATCATACTCCCGTTTCTTTATTCTTAATGATTTCTATTTTATTGATAAATTTTGAATTTCATTTGTACTTATCTTGTCGCTTTCTGTTGTATTACTAAATATTTAAAATTCTATTTGAGCAGATTAAATTTTAAAATTTTTAATGTAAACTATATTTTGATACATTTTAGGTTACTTTTAGGGTGAGAGAATTGCAAAACTTTTTATCTATTTTACCATGATTTTTCATTCATGTAATTTACCTAATATTTCAATTGGCTGAGATTTACTGTACGGTCACTCTTGGCGTGAGTTTTCCACATTTGGGGATCAAAAATATTTTCTGCCAACCCAACCAATTCTGACCAATCGCAGATGAAGGATTCTCTACCAATCAGGCAATTTTTTTCAACATTCTGCTTATTTTTAGACATCGCTTGTGCAAAATGGCGAGATTTCTGGCAACTTTTTTGAAAAAGTCGTTGATCGTGACTGTAGATTAAATCTTTACAATTTAAATTTAAGATTCATAAATATTTAATAATCAACTGAAAAAAGTAACATACTTTTTATTGAAGTCTGATAAAAATAGCATCCTTTTACAAAATTATCTGCTGAAGTACGTGAGATTTACATGTCAATACGAAAAAATCTTATTATAGCTTATTACAGATTCAAAAGTAAATCCGTCTTTTAGAAACTGGAAAAGAGCATCAGAACGCTTTTGGGCGGAAAAAGGTTCGATATACAATTCCATTGTCAAGCACAATACAATGAAAAGATCTGTTACTCAGCGCTAGATCAATTTTATTGGAAAGAAGTGCATTAGAAATCTGAAAAAAAAAATCATTTTATTCTCTTCGAGCAAAAAGTAGATTTATTTTGTATCAGAAAAGAAATTTTAATAGTCACAAAAATTGAAATATTTATTTCCTTCGGATAACTGAAAAATGTTAACAGTAAAAATTATTGATTT
This sequence comes from Latrodectus geometricus, assembly GCA_026290005.1. NCBI lineage: Eukaryota > Metazoa > Arthropoda > Arachnida > Araneae > Theridiidae > Latrodectus > Latrodectus geometricus. The sequence goes on along the minus strand of JAPDSC010086598.1, from coordinate 9,969 downwards.
TCTTACAAATTATTTATGGAGAAAAAATTTTTTAATTCTTTAATACATAAGTATGCAATGAAGAGGAAAATGGATGGTAACCAACTGCTTCAGGTAACATTTTTTTAATAATTTCGATTAAAAATCTGGATGAAAACAACTTATTAATATCTACAGTACAGTTGCAAACTAACAATATTAATTAATCCTTTACTAAGTAAATTAATTTATTAAGTTATTGAATAAAATTTTATTAATCAAATGTCTACATTTTCGAGAGACACATTTGAGAATGTTGAACTGATAAAAAATAATAGGTACTTTTCATATAATTTCTTATAAAAATAAAATTCTTTTAATATTTTATTGAACTGATCTCTTATTTTTTGGACAAAATTCATTTTCGATAGTTCAAATTCGAATTCGAGTACAGTTTCATTTCTTTAAAAAATACACATACTATTTCTAAATTTGATTCTAAAATAAAGTTTAAGAAGATTGGTAAAAACTAAACTCTAATTATTTGATATTTCTATGAATGAAAAGGTATTTTTAAGAGTTAGAGGCTAAAGGCATCCTGGTAATCATATATTTGTAAAAGAAAAGTAATGACAATAGCCAAAAATTTTGACTTATCATAAACTACATGATTAATGATAAGGCAAAAGTTATCTTAATTGTATGATAAATATTTTAAATTAATTATAGTAATGAATCTTTTCGACGGGAGATTCTTCTTGAAATTTAATTATCTAAGCCAGATCAGTACTTGTGTGTGTTTGCTCTCTCAATCAATAATATACTTCTTGTTTTGAATCTTCCTTGTCAGCTCTGTTCTTAAAGATTTTGGTTATTGCGTTTTTAATTACCATTTAAAAAACAAATTTTTGATCCGCATGTGTGAAGTGAATACAAGTAATATTGTTGAATCCTATTTGGACCCATCTCATCGCCGAAGAAAAATGCGGATCCAAATTATTGCCATTACAAAACCAAATCGATTACAAAGCCAAACAGATTATCAAACCCAAAATCATCGAATTGTATGTTTATTGGTTGCGATTCTATGACAACCAATACCATAAAGCAATTTTTAAAATGAAGAAATAGACAAAAGAATTGTCAAAATAAATAAAATGTTTTTTAAAAAAAATTAAATCACTTGAAAATGAAATAATTTTTTGAAAATTTCAATAAAAATATTTTGTTTTTACATTCAGCCAACATGCCAAATATTTTTAAAATAATTAATTAATAAAAATTATTAAGTATAAGAATCAATTCTTTATCAAATATGTTATTGCAAGCAAATGAATATTATTTATATTAAAATCAATATTTAGAAATAATTTTATTGTCATTAAGAGAATACGAAAGAAAATGAGTTTCAGAGAATGAAAGGATTCCATGAAGAATACGAATGAAATAAGCAAGAAATTTTATTGTTTAAATTATTAATTCTGAATTTTAATTTAAGATTTGATTGTCTTAGTGTTCCTCAAGGTGTCTTGTAAAAATTTAAAAAAATTAAGTAAATTGAATTAAAAATTATGTTCTTTACGGCATTGATTTAGCTATATTGCTTGGTCAATTGAAACGAAATATTATTAAATGATCTTATCTTTGAATAATATGGCATATAGAAGGGACTCATTTTTTCTTTGTGTGTTTTAATAACTACGTTATGTATTTATAACTCTTATTAATATTTGTTCATAAAAGAAAGAATTGCAATGCTTAAAATCATGAGTTATTTCGGTTAGCGAAAAAATATTTGCCGAAATATATTTTTTTTTTCGCCTTCAACAAAAGGTAGGCTTAAATATGATTTTACTCAAGAGAAAAATCAAAACTGATCTATTTGAAAATTCGCGTCATCTTTCATTTATTTTCTTGCTATAAATACATGGAGACAATGATGGTTTTATATAAATTATTTAAGACTGTCGATAGATTATTTAAAACTATTTTTGTAATGATGATAATTCAATATTTTATTAAAGCACATATTTTTACCACATTAATCAAAAGGCAACTTAATCAGAATATTGGAATTTTTTTAACAAAACGGTCTAAATATAAATTAGTTGCGATGTTCATAGAAGAATCAAAATTACAGAATAAATAATTAAAATAAAATTAATTATATACATATTGAATGAAAATTACATTAGCTGTATAATCTTTTTGATAAAAGTTTAATTCTAACTTAAGAAATTATGATTTTAGATCACACGTTGAATAGTTAAAACAACAGCTTATATTTTTTATATTGTAAAATATGTCACCTTAAAATTCCAATGTAATCATTGCATAGAAATAAAATAATTAAATTAATAATTGACTATTTTATTTCTATATAATTCACTCTATCGACTTATTGATATCTCGTCCTCATATAATTGGTATTCATGCTATCTGAATAAGAGGCATATGGGAGTCTTACTGTATATATATATATTTATAATTTAAACACCTGCTTTAATCTTTCCTATTATCACATGAAATGTAAAATAAAATTGAATTAACACTGAGTTTATACTTAAATGCAATTGTAACTTTGACAAAATATTTTCGTTTCACTAGCAAAAGCATTTTAAAATCAAGTCAAAAATTTTACTTTGCTTCTTTTCGTTGATCCATGGACTCGAGAATAATAATATAACTCAAAAATATAACAACCACCAGTTTACAGATAACACATGAAGGGTTCAGTGTTGAACGGGTAACCCCCCTCCCCCTCTTTTTTGTTTGGCAAGAATTTAGCAATAAAATTTAACTACTGGTAATCATTTTCTGGTTTAGCGGACACTTTGTTAATCACATTTTGGCGCCTATCTTGACTTAGAAAACGTGCCAAAAATCAAGTACAGTCCGTTTGTAAATTTTTGCTCCAATGAATAAAACTTTTTTATAATATCTAAAATGTGTTTCACAATTTTGCATCGATGAAAATAAGACAACAGATTAGAATATAAAACAACCAGCTTTTTCATTTTAAAACCAATAAAAAAATCCAAGTTTAAAATAATGTAAAAAATAAGTTTCTTTATACATTTCCATGAAATTTCATTTCTTTTGGATGCCTTGAACCTGCGTTTGAACAGATGTTTCAAGTGAATCCACAATAGCGAAATGATTCTAAATTCAAGAAAGTATTCATCCAAACAGCACACAAACATAAACAGGAAGCTCGGTAGAGTTGATCGAACTCATTTGCAAATGGATTCTGAAATCTTTTTCTTTTTCGGGAAAAAATATTTCAGTTTTGTGCTGCAGCTTTCTTCAACAACGTCGGTGTCAATTTCATATGCGTGTCTCGGTTGAATAACAAGATAAGAGTTTTTTTACCATCAAGAGGCATGTTTATGTCTGGAATACCCTGGAAAATTCTCTAGCCATTTATTTACTTTCATTGAGAAGGAAACTGGATTTTTCAATCTTTCAATGATTTAGAAAATCCTTTATTTGCTTTCATGTTACAAAAGCTAAACAAAAGAAAATTATAATAAAATTCAATGTATACGTTGAATTAAGAAAGCATATTTGACTGTTAACTTTTAATGAAATGAACTTTGTATTTTATGAAGAATGTCACTTTTCATGAAATAAGAATTGAAGACACTCATATATATTTTGCTATATTATTTAATATTTTTAAAATTACCAATAGTATTTAAAATATAAATTATTATTCCTTAAATACAATATAATTTTAGTACGGGAATTCAAGACAATATATATATATATATATATATATATATATATATATATATATATAAATACTTGCAAATACAAAAAGATATCCTCTTTCTTTAATTTCTTGAATTTAAAAAAAAAAAAAAAACTTCCAATGATGAGCAATGGGTGATTGACCCTTCGCCACAATAAGGCCAGAAATTGGTACTCCTTTAGCGTTACCCGGTGAGCACCTGTGAACCAAGTCACACCATCACAAACCCGTTTATAGGGAGAACCACATTCCCATACATCATCTCAGAAGAAAGAGAAAAGAAACACAGAGAAAGAAAGCGTCCATGCCCAAACTGGGATTCAAAACCGGACCTACAGACCAGGAGTCAGGAACTCTAATCAATCAACCATTGGCCGGCACGGAAAAAAAAAAAAATCGGAAACATGAAATAGTTTCCTATTTTAACTTTTATAGATATCTATACTGCTGTGTTCATTGTTTAAGTTTTATTTGCTTGTAACATGACAATAATTTTGCAATATGGAAACTCCAATTTTCATGCAACATATGTTTTATTTATAATGTATCAAAATCAACACTCTCTCTCTCTCTCTCTATATATATATATATATACATGTATTTATAATATATATATATATAATATATACATGAAAAGGCTGTGAATGGGACAGCACATTAGTACACATACTGCCTCGTAAATATGTTTTTCAATGATTATAACATGCACACATCTTTTTTTCTAAGGACACGTGATAATACTGAAATATGAGGTATCATAGCAATCATGAAAATTATGGAATTGCATTTTAATTTTATTTATTGAATTTAATTAGGCCCTAGCTGTCTTAAAATTTTGTGATGCTATAATTATCAATTATAATGTTTCAATTTCAGTGCAACATCAAAGTTTTATAGTTTTTGATATATATATATATATATATATATATATATTTAGTAACTCATATGTATATATATGAGTAACTATGCAATCCTGCATTTGCATTCATGTCTATAAACACAAATTAATAGATATAGATGGATATGTATTTTTTTACATATTGTTATTTTTACACATATATGTTCCTTCGGTATAATATAACTTATATATTGTTCATATTATAATTTTAAAACAGATTTCCATTTTATAAGCCTTTTTTTGTAAATATGTATGAAGAATTTTGGAAGATTTAGATAATTCTTTCCCTAGTTTGAAGATCTTGCCTTTATCATTTACGCACGTTTTTACGGATATATTACTATTTTATATTGTTCAAAATTTATTGTATATACTTTCCTATTTCTAAAATTTTTACAATTCTTTTGTCAGGAAGATGGTGCTCCTCCTTAGAGGGATACGCTCCTGCATAAATTTATTCAAAAATATTTCAATTTGAGATATATTTGGTGTGATGGTCCAATTAATTGTTGGTTTTTAAAAGCAATATTTAAGTAACATGATTTAAAGGAAGAAATTGTCAATATTGATGACTTATGACTCAAGATTACATCCAATATTAGCTATGGACAGCAATATGATTGGCTGGCTTTAAATCAAGTAGCCAATCATATACTGCATACAATAATATATTTGCAGCAAAAGGCTGAGATCACCGAGAAAGGAAGAGAAGCATTTTAAGTCATTTTAACTATATTATTGTTAGTAATACAAATCCATCATAGCGTTTTTATTAGTTTTTTTCTATCCTCGAAATGTGTCAGATTTTATATAGACACGATGTAACTTTTACCTTGTTGTGAAGAAGTAAAAAAAATTCATAGCTCTTAAATGACTTTTCTAATTTTACTAGTTTTTGATCTAAAAGAAAAATAATTTTTTGTCTTCCTTTAATTACAAACTTTATGAATTTTTCAAAAGCAGCTGTTAAAGAATACCTCAGCAGAAGCAAATATATTATGATAAATAAGTGCTTTGGAAAATGCAGAGTCTCGTTTTCTTAATGGAACGTCGTTTGTTATGTTATGACAAAACTGTACAAAATCATAAATTTATAAGAAGTTATTGTCTTATTAAACTTACACTCATATTCAAATACAATATAATAAATAAAATTTTAAAATACAAAGTATAAATTGAAATCAATTTCAAGTAAACCTATATTCTATTCCTCAAATATTTTGCTAATGTATGAATAATTAAATGAGTATGTAGTTTGTGATTTTTGTTTGATATCTATGTGCTTATATATCTTTAACATAACAGTGATTATAACAAAACTCTAATAAATTAATGTTTATATACACAATAGCTTAGAATTTAAGTTAAATTTATGTCATCTTAAGTTAGACTATAACAACAATTGGATGTACTAAAAATATGTCAAATTTAGTCGAGAATTGAAGTGAAACTTTAATTCTCAATTAAATTTGATATATTTTACTTAATGTGACAGATTAGGATACTTTAACTTTATTAGTTTCAGAAAGCCTATATTTTATTAATAAAAGCCATAAATGCTATATAATCCATCATATAAATTTTTATGTTTGGCGATATTTTTGGCGAGTTTCCTTGTTTGTCTCTAATATGACTTATGACGTCATAGAGAGTCATAGAACTGTTTCGGCCACCCTAGTGTCAGCGCGAAGAAATTTAGAACATTTTGTTCCATTTTCGTAATTTAATTATTTTCTTTTTTTTAAATTCTTAATATTTTTAAAATTTTAATAATAATAAGTAAAAATATATATTTACGCTATTCATTTATGAGATTCAAAATTTTTTTTAGATGTATATGCTTCTTACGGGAATTTATTACGTCACAGTTACGCCATTTTTGTGGCATTATTTCACAATAACATCATCTTGGCAATGTTTTTTCGTCGCCTAAGAAACTCAAAAATTGGCTTGATAGATTATAGGCCATCTGTGCCATAAATTGTCGTATAAATTTGGCTTATAAACAGTAATGGGACTTTCTTTATAATTATAATAAAGAAAGGGAAAAGAGCATTGAAATAGACATTTCATACAAATAATTTAAAGAAAAATTTCCACTAGAGGAAGCATTTATTCCAAATTCAATGTATCTTCTGAAAACATCTAAATTTTTTTTTAATTAACAACTTCACAAAATACGGTATCACGTCTTCAAGAAAATTCTCTTATTGGACAGATAACTTAAGAACACAAAAGAAATTATATAAGAAAAGAAATCAAATGCTGGCGAAAGCAATTCAATTCTTATTGATTTCTCATGAGGTAGGCATGTGAGGCTTATTCAAGCTTGAAACTGGAATTAAATGTTGGCTACGCTGTCAGCGCATTACCCTGAATAAAATACCATTCTCTTTTTCTATTTATAATTCCCTTGTTTCTCATTTGGTTGATTTAGCTGCAGTACTAGCAAGCAACGCAATTGTTGCGCTGATGCCATTCTACGAGTGAAGTATTTTACTTTTGTTAGTTACAATTCATTTCTGCATCTCCATTTATTACTTTTTGGAAATTGTTTTTTATGAACAAAATAAATCAGCAAAGCGGGCAATTGTAGAATGCAGAACAAGCTAAAAATAGATTTTGCTTCTTTATTGCTTTTGTTAGTGTTATCGAACTGCGAGGTGCAAGACCAATCGTGGCGTCAAGGACATTTCGCAAATGGCGTCATTTCTTTAATGAGTAAAGACGAGAGAGTAAACGCAAATATTTAGAAATATCAGTAATCGTAGTGGAAAATGTGTTGATAATATTAAAATATGATAAATGTTAAATTCTTGTAAATAAATCCATAAACAAACATTTATTGTGTTTAAAACAACAGGAAATAATAATAAAAAAAAGACCTTGGAAAAACATATTAAGGTATCTGTTTACATTCGAGCCAACTTTTTTTTTAATAATTAATTTTAATTTTCTATTATCTTATTTTTAAATAAATTACGATTTTAAATCAGAAAATTCACCATAAAATTAAATTTTTGTGAAATTAGTAATTTTCAGGGAAATTTTAATGAAATTTATACAAAACGGCTGAAACTTTACAACAATTTTAATGCATCATACTTAATTTAATTTAGGCATTTATGTGACAATGTTCTTTTAAAAGAAGCAAAATAGAAGAAACATAACTTGCAATAACGAAAATATGGTTACAAATATACATCAATATTGATATCTCGGGAACTTTTATTGAAAATTTCCTTCAGAAATAGCTGAGAAAAGGGAAAAAATTACTTTATACATATTCAAACTTTTGATTCATATTACATATAAAATCACTTTAAATGTTTAGTCTCCCAATCACTAGGTTGTTGGTTCGATTCCCCTCCGACTAAAGACCGTCGTTTTCCCTAATGGGGACTGGGATACGTAAAATATATCGTAGTCACAAAGTCCCCCATGTTCCCGTTCCTAATTAATATTTCTGGGGGTGGTAGGAGCTATGCCGAGTGTCTTTTTTGGCTACCTAATTCGAAGAACTAGATGGTGCTGCCATCTATGAGCCAAGTCGTACTTCCACCCTATTGAGAAGTTGCTCCCCCTTGAGATACGCGGGCTTGGTTCCGCCAAATATCATAAATAGCTACAACAAATGTGCAGGTCAAGTTTCATTCGAATATCTTCATTATTACTTGAGGTATCAACTTAATGGTTTGGAAATTTAATGAATTTGGTTGGAAAGTTAAGTGAAGCCTTTAAAATGATAGAGAAGATCTTGTCAAGTTGTTCCTAATGCCAATAAAGTAATAAAGTTATACGCCAAATAATAGCCTCATGCTTATATCTATCAATCAACATGTTATAAAAAAGATATTACGAAAAACAGTAAAATCTGAAAACACCAATTTTCGTTACCTTTTCCGGCTTATAAAGGCAATTTTTGGTTTTATTTCTCAAAAATGCAACGTATTTTAATATTCCTATTTCCAATTGACATTACAGTAAAACGAGAAACTGTTTTGTGAATTGGAAAGCTCTAAATATCTTCATGAATAAAAAAAATTGATACATGTAGTCAAAAATCCGTCAGCTATCAGAATGAAAAGAAGTAATCAATAAGTTGTAAGACATTGCAAATGATATACCAAATGATATTGAATACTGTAAAAGATACTGGTTGTAAAGTATCAAAACAAATCCAAATTATCAAATAAGTTGCATTTTATATATATGAATAAAATCCTTTATTCTGTCTAAAAAGGTTTAGTCCAGGATGAACAGAAATACCTACTCGGAACTTAAGAAAACATTTATCAAGATTTTCATCTCTGTCTATTTTAAAATTAATGTCATGTTTTATTTCGGCATTTATTTGTTATATATATATATATAAGCATAGAGTATTGTTTTTTAAATTTTTAATTCAGAAAAAAAAGAATCAAATTTTTTATTGTAGACTAAGAACACACAATTCACAAAATATCTATAATTATTGCAGTTATCACTTGTAAATTTTAGGGACAAGAAACCCAATTCTTTTTTATAATTTCGCTTAGATTCAAATTTATCATCATGAATTTTTACTTAAAATTACCTTTTTTTAAGAAATTTCTAAATTTATTCTTTTTTTTTTTTTAAAAAAATATTGTTAACTTTATTAAATCTTAACGCTTACCTGCTTAAGCTTCAAGAATTTTTGACTAAAATCTCGAGATTTATGATTGGCACCCACCCTTTCTAGTAGTTAGCGTGCTTGATTGCGGTTCCTGCGTTCGAACCCCGGTTCGGGCATGGATGTACATTCTCTTTGTCTCTGTCATTTCCTTGTATGAATGGTTATATAAACGGATACCTATGGCATGTGTGTACTGAGGAATTCGGACTCCACATCAAATTATGGTTCAATTGGAAAAGTGGAGCAGCACATTCCATATTTGCCAACTTGAATGGCACTCGACAAAAAAAAATTTATACTTTATGTCCATTGCTTTTTAGATATGAAAGATAAACATTTAGATAAAAGAACAATTTGTTTTTAGATCCTTTTCTAGTGTCCAACTTAATAAAATTTCATATAATCAAGCAAAAACAGATGTGTATATTTTGTATTGAAGTCAATTTCTTTCTATTAATACATATTATATATTAAAAAATTAATAATAAATGTTATGCATTAAATTAA
>JAPDSC010086593.1:0-12706 GCA_026290005.1 Latrodectus geometricus | reverse complement strand
TGGTAAAATTAAATTATTTGTTTGCATTTTGTTAGTTAAGTAATTGAAAAAAGATTCAGAGTTATATTTATGCGTAAATATATACTTAATAATTTGTTTAAAACACTGAAAATGAAAAATAATCATTACTTAATATGAGAGGCTTCCTGTTCAAAACAAATATATGGTCTTAAAGCTGGAACCGAATCTTCAAGAATAAAGAAAAATAAAAAAAAATGCAAGGAACAATTTCCGTCAATGATGGATAAGTAGTGTGATTATGAGAGAGCTGGCGCAGTGACGTTTAGGCCATAAGCCCGCCCCATAAAATCCCCACCCACTTTTAGAATCAATGGTGTGAAAGCCACCCATTAAATTCCAACCCCCTTTTAAAAACAATGGTGTGAAAGCCACCCATTAAATTCCAACCCCTTTTCAAAAAACAATGGTCCCCAACCCCTCCATTAAATTTCCACCCACTTTTAGAATCAATGATGTGAAAGCCACCCATTAAATTCCAACCCCTTTTCAAAAAACAATGGCCTCCAACCCCTCCATTAAATTTCCACCCACTTTTAAAAACAATGGTCCCCAACCCCTCCATTAAATTTCCACCCCCTTTAAAGAACAATGGGGTCAGAGCCAACCATAAAAAAAACTGAACCCGCACGCAAAAAGTCGCTGACCCGGAAGGGTAGCCCCTTTGGCGAGCACCCCCTTTTTCTCTTATGTAAGTTATTCAATTACAAAGGAGAAAATAAATACAATAATTAAGAACATTATATTATTTTTAAATATTGTATGCCATCTGTATTAATATGTAATAATGAACATGAATTAAGCATATATCAAGAGCAACGTACCTTTTTTTTAACCCTCGCCCCCTCTGCTTTTCCCATCTGGGAGCTGGGACCCAGCAACGCTAGCATTTGACGAGGGTATACCCCCGGAATATCATGAAAAGCAGTATGGAAACACTTTAAAGATATTTTTTAATAACCATTGGCTATTAAAAAATTCAAGCTATATTTTCACAATAGCGTAAGTTATCTTCTAAAGAATGTATGCTGATTGAGGAGTTAGCGTTCCACAGCGAGTGCAGATGTTGTCTCCATAATGCCTTCCATGATAATGAAATTGCAACGTCTACATAAATGAATTTGTGTCGTAAGCGGAAGTGCGTCACCGTCCACGAAAAAATAAGGACGGACGGCTGAGACGCGACGGATGGGTTAGTCTTTTTTCAACTTTTTTTGGGAACGCTTTTGAAGTTGGAACGCTTAGCTCGGGACGCCTGAGCTTTTCAAGGACAACAACTCTCGTTTCTCCCTCGCTTTCACTCTCGATAGTATTTTATTCATTTAAAGAAATGTGAATAATAATAAACAGAAATGGAAAATATACACGACTTATTCGGTGATATGATAGCACTCTACGGGGATGTGAATTATAGAATGACTAGTTTAGCAAGAGTTTGTCAAAAGTTATTCTTATGCATAGAAGAAGAAGAAACTTATAAATATCAAGAAATTCATTCCTTAATTTTAAAATATGTTATTCAAATGCATCAAATATTGCATGAAGAGAAGAACAAAAATGTTCGGAAAATGGGGTGTGATATTTTATCTAAACTGAACAAACTGCTTTAGATTTTAATGATTTTTAAACCATTAAAATCACTGTTCGAATTGAAACATTTGCGCTGGTTGAGACTTCCCGACATCTTTACTTCCTAAATACACAAAGAAAAGAGGTTTCAAATCATTGAGTTTTAAATAATCTGACGCCATTTTATCACATCTTTGCGGTAAAGATACAAGACAATTAGCCAATTCTACAACTATTCTATTACCATATCTTGTGGTTATCTGTTTAACTTCATTAACAGGATATTTTTCATGGATGTTGAGTTCCCTCATTTTCTTGAAAGCCTTTCTTTCTGCTCCATCTTCAAATGAACTGAGTGCATTTAATTTATTTAATAATTCCATTTTGCGTTTATTATATAAGAAAAAATTTTCATTTCTTTAAATGCGAAAAATTAGGTACTTATCTACACTCATAGCTTTGATTTGTCTCTTTTTTAATGATTCCATCTCCTCTGTATTCAATGTACCTGTAGGTATGTGAATAAGTGACCCATTCTCTAAACGAATTAAAATTTTATCAGTGTGGACTGCAACTTCAGAAATCAGGTATTCCCGGTGCAGTTCTTTATAAGTTCTAATATGTAAAGAATTAAGTTTTTCCATTTATTTATGGAGCTAAAAAAATTCTAACTTTTCGATGTGTAAATAGGGTTTTAACTTACATTGTCCTCCTGTCAGTACTGATAAAGTTAAAACATCATTCTGTTTCCCATACACAAATAAAATGATTGATTCTTCATTGACACGTATTTCCTTATCGAGAAGGACCTCTTTACCTTTCTCTAATCGTATCTTTGGTTTCTCATTCATGTTATCACAGGCTAAGAAAATTGTTACCTTCATATACATATCAAGTGGTAGTTTTAAGTTTGAGTCCAAAAGCTTTGAAGTAAATGTATTGAACGGGAAAGTTTTGAAACCATTACCTATAAACTCTACTCCTCGATCTGTGGAAGCACAGAATGTCTTAGTATCAACATAGTATTTATTAGCACAATCTGTATCATATTGAGGTCTTTTCACACCTGAAATTCTTTGGTTGTGAGCATAATAATTTTTATTAATTTTATTCCATAGAATGCAGTAATAATCAAGATATTTCTTAGTAACAACATCGTTAGCATTTACAGGTTCTTTCACATTTGACACTATTTTATTGTTAGCATCATAATGATCGTCTTTTAAAATCAAAGCATTAGTATCAACATAATGTTTATTAACACTATCGTGACTAGCGCTCGGATCCGCAAGATGCGCGATTGATCTATTTTTGGCATTATAAGCCTCTCCATGGAGTGTTAAAGCATTATTTTCAAAATATCGCCTATTCACAGCATTTTTCTCAGACTCTGGATCCTTTATATTATTTATCGTTTTACCTTTCGCATCAAAATTTCCTTGAGGTGAGTGCAGTAAACTTTTGCTTTGTAACAGATCAACCACTGTATCTACATAATCCCTAGTTGCAGAATCGGACTGCTCAACCGGATTTGAAAGATTGCTAATTCTTTTTCCTTTTGCATCGTACTGCTGATCATTTTCCGAAACAATTAAGCTTTTGTTGGACAAATCTCGAATGGATGACCTCAGATTCTTCCTGCATCTGTCTACGTAATATTTTGTTGTGATGTCATTATTTTCCGTAGGTTCTGCAGCATTCCTCAATATCTTTTCTTCCATATCGTAATTACCATCGTGTGTCAGTTTAAACCCTATTCCTGGAATACCAGGAGGTCCTTCTTTAAGTTCTTCCTCAAAAAGTGGATAATATGCTGTCATTTCTTTATTTTAATACAATTAATTTCAATAGTCTTCCGACTATTAAAATTAAAATACGAGACTACATTTATAACTTTAATGTTTTGATCATGGTGATATCTTGGTTCTTTATGTTCAAGTAACATTTCTTGCGCTCTCGTAAGATGAAGTAGAAAACATAATTTTTGGTGGTGTTGTTCCTCAACCTCCAGTTGAACTCTATAGTCAGGTTGTTCGTGTCTGTATAATTTTCATGGTGAGCTAGATTGAAGCAAATGATTGGGTATAATTTACCGAAATTGGAATAATTGACCATGCATCCCGTTTCTGAATTAATGGTGTTGAGTCCAGCTTCCAAAAGTGCCGTGTACAGCCGATTGTAATCACCTTTCTCAAAATCCATCATGTAACTTACAGTTGGAACCCTTACATTATTAACCATCAGCCAACATTCCGTCATATCTAAGTTGTCGAATAACATGTTGTTATGTTTCGCATTTTCATATCTTTCAGTGTATTGAGGTATGACGTACAAGGATAATACTTCATCTGAAGTAGCATTTATGGAGTAAGACCCGCTTGAATTCTTTAAGAAAATATTCGACTTGACAATGCTGTGTTGGTTCCAGTTTATTTCCACAGGCTTATCCGATAACCTTAGTTCGTTAAATTTTGCAGCAGCTGAATTCTTGAATCTGACATAAGGAAGCCAAAGCGATAAATCTTCCACTATTACCTTGTAGTCCTTATTTTGCTCATCTGTATACAGCATATTCTGACTGTGATTTCTTTGAAACTCAAACTTGACTTGGAAACCTGTAATGACCTTTTTGTATTCATTGAAGAAATCAAATACGTATTTTAATGGTATCCATATAGTGACAATTTTGCTATTTTGAGTAAGCTTGCATCTTTCTTTGAATCCTTGATTAAACTCGTCGTTAGTTCCTAATTTTTCAAAAAATTCAGTTATTTTAGTCGCGTCAACCAAAGTCCCATCATACTTCAAGGGTTTTCTGTCCGCTGTATCTGACGTATCTACGTAGAAGAGCATATTGGTAGCTTCCGAAGTAGAATAGTCCGGAGTGAAGTGAATCAGACCTAACACATGTCGCATGAGAGCAGAATAATTAATGTTGGTTTCGATTTCAGTGTTCCCTAATGTAAACCTGTTAGCGTTTATTAAACCTCCTCCATTCACGAGAGCTACATTATCATCCGCTATTGCAGTTCCATTACTGTTAACAATTTTTAGCTTTTGCTGTAAATATCCGTTAGAATATAAGATATTGGAGTTAGTGTCTTGTATAAAGAAATGGTAAGTGGCATTCTCAGTAGAACTATCGCTATTTTCATGCCTCACTTCTCTATACTCGAGACTTTCGATGTCATCATCGTAATAATAATCGGTGTTGTTTAAATCAAATATTTTATTCATTTCGTTCATTTATTATAAAAACAATTTTTTTTTGTTACTCTTGAGACACTTCTTAATTTAATAGCTATTCTGCTATTAAATCAAATCTAAAGAAACTTCAGTCCAGCACCATGTTTTTTCTTCTTTGAGAATATCTCATTCAACTTATCATGGACAAACTGTTTGGCTTTACCTTCTAATGCACTTGGCTGCATTAACATAAGGGCATCTGAAAAGAACCCTCTCCCTTGTATCTTCTTACTCTTCCTTTGAAGTCTATGTTTATTCATTTCTTTATTTAGAGGGCAATAAAATTGTATTGCACTTCTTGCTTATTGAGGGGAATTAAATCACCTCTATGATTCGTTATTCTCATTCTGATTCTGTGAACACTCTCCATCCGAACAGGAAAGAACAGAGGTTTTTCAAATGACTTTATGATTTGACTGCCTGGACGATTAACATTCGTAAAGGAATAGATTACGTTGGAGGAGTGAAAGCCGTTTATGTAGGCTCCCTCCGCGACATCGCAATGTATATAAATGTTATCATTCCCACCAGATAAGTCGGCAATATACTTTCCAATTTGTTCAGACTCTTCATATATTGCAGGTTTGAACCCTAATAGTTTATGCAGGCTCTTGCATTTTGTTAAATCGATCTTATACCCGTCTTTTAACTTGATGGCTATTCTTTGCCGTTCCTCGACTATACCAAATAGAATTGGCGGATCGTCCCCAAAAAATTTCAGCATGTAACGGTTCAACCCCTTAACAGTATAATTTCCATCCGGTAGAGACAGCTCAAACCACTGATGGCCATCATAATATGAAAAGGTCTCATCTTTGATATTATCCCAAGAAACGTACATTGAAAAGGACTGAAGAGCAATCTGCTTAAACCTAAATGGTCTGGAATATTCAATTGTAAAGTCTTCTGACTTTTCTGAGTTTTTCGAATCTAATATTAATAACACCATTTATTTATAGAGAACATTTATTTCATTATGGTCACTAGGTTCTTGGGTAAAAGAATACAAGACATCTTCAACAGACTTACCATTGTTTCTTTCACTAATATATTTCATACAAAAGTAACCACATTTGACAGAGGCAGGGTGTTGTAAAAAGCTTGAGTTATAACCTACTTTTTTTCCGGAACTTTGCAGATATTTCTTAATACTCGTAGGAATTTTGTAAACATGTTCGCCAAAAGGATCAAAGAACTCCACGAAATTGTTATTAGGGTCGTTATAGTAACATACCCAGTGTGTACCAGGTCCTGTTGCTATGTCCAAATTAATAATGCCGTTCTCCAAGCGCCTCATCTTTTTAGGTAACAGATCCGAAGTGAAGACACCCCTAAACCCTTTTTCTTGCTTCATATTGTCTTCAATTACTTCGTTGGATATTCCCAGTTTTGATAGACTCCCTTTCCACGGGGTTTTTTTTGAGCACAACCCGATCCGGAAATTTTATCCAAAGCTTTCTTTGCTCCCCATCCAGCTGCCCCACTTGCGGCACCTAAAGCCAACGCCTTAGCTCCGGCAATTAATGCAGGTAAAAATGGAGCTAGAAAGGGTAGAAAGCCACCTGTTTTCTTGAGTTGTGTCTTGCTAATAGTAATTCTCTTTCCCTTCCCGATTTGAGCTATTTGTGTTGGAGTTAAGTACATGTCATAGTTAGAAGGTTTTGTCCTATCTATTTGTAGAGAAACTTCTTCTCCTTTCTGATATCCAGATTTTAATTTGGCAATCTGATGATCGCTTAAGTGTATTTTGGTTTTGACGTAGTTACTCATTTATTTAATAAGAAATTTTTATAGTATTCTTTTACTTGCTCGTTGGTTAGAGTTCCTTCTCTTAATAACGCATCCAGTAAATCAACGACTTGAGTGTGCAATTTTTTACTCTTGGATCCATTACATATTTTATCGGTGAATCTAGCCAAAATTTCCAGTTTATCTTCCACTCCTTTACCGAGGTATATTTCTTTTCTTTGTAGGTCCCTCAACCGCTCTCGATAATCCTCTAAGGTAATCATATGTTCTCTTAAATAATCAGCTTTAGTTAATAGTTTATCTTCTCTTTCTTCATCCTTTTTGGTCATTCGAGCAATCTGACTCATAACGTTTCCTTTTTGACGAGCCAATTTTAAGTAAGTACTCTTTACTCTATTGATAACTTCCTGCAAAGCATCCTTGGACTCATTGTACAACTTTGAGGGACTTGGAAAATTATTTTTCTCTAAATACTCTACATCCAAATCTTTATCAAAATAGAAGATATTTGGAGTCTCTGGAGTCGCTGGAGGCGGTTCAATCGCAAGAGGAATCTTATCAACAGCATCTTTTATAGCCGTAAAATGCTCCTTTCTAGTAACATCTTGTTGTTGAAGTTTCTCGGTCACAGGCTGGTGAAATTCAGACAACGTTCTCTGCAGACCTAATTTTTGTTCAAGATTTTGTTCGTTGTTCTTTCTAATCTCCGCCTGAATCTTAAACACTTTCAAGTCATTCTTAACTTCTTCTCTTAGCCTCTTATTTCGCTCTTTTTGTAAAGCATTCATTTATTAGTAAGCAAATTATTTTTTACTGGAAGCAAATAGGGTTTTACTGGAAGCAAACTATTTTTTACTTGAAGCAAAAAAGTTTCACATTAAATAAAGATGATTCCAATTGAAGATTATACCGAACCAGAAGAATTAGCTGATGCAAATCAACATTATTTATTACCGAAGCACCCTTTCAGACTTTTGATCGCTGGCGCTTCAGGCACAGGCAAAACGAATTTATTACTGAATTTCATTTATGATTACCTTGAGTTTGATAACTTGTTCATTTGTGCTAAAGACATGTTTGAACCCAAGTACACTAAGCTCAAAGAAAAGTACACAATGTTTGATGGTGTGGATATTAAAGATATATTAGCAAAGTATCCCAAAAAGAAGAAAAAAATTATGCTCGAGTTATTTGATAAATACGGCAAGAAAGGAACCTTATTTTCCTCGGATACAAAAGACTTTATAACAGTGGACGATCTGGACCCATCTTGTAAAAATGTCGTTGTCTTTGATGACTGTGTGACAGACAAAGACCAGAAGAGTATCGAAGATTTCTTCATCCGAGGTAGGAAGAAGAATGCCTCAATCATTTACCTCTCTCAATCCTATTACAGAACGCCTATTGTTATTAGGAGAAATTGCAACTACTTGATATTTTTTAACCTCCAACAGAGGGAGATTCAACAGATCATAAGGGAGGTAGATGGCAATCTAACGAAAGAAGAGTTCAATCGATTGTACAAAAAGTGCATGCAACAACCATATGATTTTTTTATGCTTGATTTAGTGAATCCAGCCTTGAGATATCGGAAAAAATATTTCATCCCTATAAATAAAGATGGAAGAATACTTACGGAAGAAAATTTACGTGTATAGAAAGAGTTACCACCATTATCATAAGATAAAGATTTCACTATCCATTACAAAGTTCCTTTGCAGTTCATTGGGCTTATCCGCTTTTGCGATGGTACCCTTAGCCGCTCTGAGCTTAAGTGCTGGTATAGTCGAAGTTATCGAAAAGTCCATGAATATCGTCGAAAGGAATGAAGAGTATAAGCAGTCTTACAAGTTTTATAAGCAACTGCTGAATTCATTCAAATCAAACACATTATCAGAAGAAGAGGTGTACAGCAGAGAGGATGATTTCATCAATAATTCAGTCTACTTACCCAGAGAAAAATACATGAAACAAACCCAACTGAATGGCTATGAGTATGTGAGTAAATAATTTTTTACATATAAATAAATGAAGAAAGGAAAAGGAGTTATAAACTCTGCAATCAATAATTTACCATTTGAAATGCATCTACCTGGTCACCAATTTACAGGGCCAGGAACTCAATTGCTCAAAGGTAAAACTAGACTAAACCCTGATTTAACATATAAAGAATGGAGTAAGCCCATTAATAGAGTCGATGAAGCTGCATATAAACATGATGTGTGTTATCTAAAAAACAAAGACACCGAAACAAGAAACAAGGTGTGTGACACAAACATGATAAAAGAACTTGAAGATATTCCCAATCCAACTCTCCGGGAAAGGCTAGATAGAGCTGTTGTGAAGCCAATTATCAAAGCAAAGAAGACATTTGGAATGGGTTCAAAAATATACTGCTTAAAATGTAAAACCCACACCGAGACTAAAGACGTGCAGCACACTACCTCAAAAAATGGCAGACCTATGATGAAAGGAATCTGCATGGATTGTGGCTCTAAAAAGAGTCGTTTTTTACCGTTAAAGGGGTAACTGAGGACCCCGAAAAAGTTTATTACGATCCGGAGACTGGATATTGCGGTATAAACGAACTCAGTAGAAAAACAGGTTTAAGTCGAAAAAAAGTCTCAGATTTCTTACATCAACAAGATGTGTACACAAAACACAAACCACTCATCAGTAAGTTTAAAAGAAGGAGAACTTATGTCTCACACATTGATGATCAATGGCAAGCAGATTTAATGTTTGTCTATAAATTTGCGAGGAGTAAGCATAATGATGGAACTAAATATCTACTAACAGTTATTGACTGCTTCAGTAAATATGCATGGGCCATTCCTATTAAAGACAAATCATCAAGCGAGGTGACTCAAGCATTTAAAAAGATCTTCAAAGAGCGGGTTCCGGAAAGGATTCAGACGGATAAAGGCCTAGAATTCGTTGGCCATACCACTCAAGAGCTATTTAAAGAGAAAAATATCCAATGGTTCACAACAGAAAATGTTGAGATAAAAGCGGCAATGATTGAAAGGTTTAACCTCACGCTAGGCAATAAAATAAAGCTCTACTTATGTCAAAATAACACTGAAAGATATATAGACGTACTAGACCAATTAGTGAAGAATTACAACAACTCATACCACAGAAGCATAAAGATGACGCCTGTGGAAGCCAGTCTGGATGAAAAGTGTGGAGAGGTGTATCGTAACCTGTTTAAAGAAAAGACCATACGCAAACCTAAATTTCAGGTAGGGGATAAAGTAAGAATATCAATATATAAGTCCACCTTCAGAAGAAGTTACCAAGCGACCTTCACGGAAGAGGTATTTATCATTTCCGAAGTGTTAAAGACCGACCCTATCACCTACAGGGTAAAGGACTTAAGTGATGAAGAAGTGAAAGGTACTTTTTATGATAATGAACTGGTAAAATATGATAAGAAAGACAGCGTGTATAAGATTGAAAAAATAATCAGAAAGAAAGGGGACAAATATCTAGTAAAATGGGTAGGCTATCCTGAGACCAGTTGGATCCATAAAAACGATCTTCTATAAATTTATTTTTAATAGCTGTCATGGCTATTAAAAATTGATCAACCATCACTTATTGGGGTCCAGTTTAAAGCTTCGAAAACGGTTCGACAGATTTCTTCATTCTGCTCAAGTGTTTTCTTCATTTTAGGTAACTTAAGCGGTACCTGAAAATCTCTTTTCCGCAACAGATGAAATAAAATGTATTCTTTGCTGATTAAGTTTTTCCGCTCTGGAAACAATTCTTCATACTTATGGATAAATGTTAAGAATTCAACCAAGATCACATCTTCTAAGGGTATATTAAACCCATTTAACCATTTAGTAAGATTTTTCACTCTGCTTTGACTCCTCTGTTGCATCTTCATCATCAAATACAATTGCTTTCTATCTAGAGGACGTTTATGAGGATTGTATCTCAGCTCTTCATGGCATGTCATACAGACGTAAAATTCATAATCATCTTTTGTTATATATTTGTGCTTACACTCTTGAGTCTTATTTTCCATGGTCTTTGATTTGTCTAGACCAAAGAATCTTATTATTTCCATCATTTCGTCTGACATTTATTAATACAAGTCTTCTCTTTAAATAAGAAAAAATACAGAAATCAATTCAGCTTTCAAGGACCGACGAGCCATCCAACTTTTCATCATGTGAATGAACCCCCCCTCAATATTTTAAGCATTTAAAGAAACGCATTTAGTATATAAAAGAATGCAAAGTTCAGTTTATCAAAATATTTACACACATTTAGATAACCTTCAAGCCCTGTATTCTAATGCAGGTGGGGAAATGTGTTCATTAGCATATGTATGTGAAAATTTGACACCACTTCTAGAATATCTCGGGAACGATCATCCTAGATTATTCGCTGATGTGAGGACATTTTTCCTTGCTTGCCTTGATCAAATGTATGACATAGTTTTTAGCGAAGAAAACGATGATTTGCGAGATGAGGGTTTAGAAGATTTAGATGAAGTACTTAGCATACTCGACAAACTAGTTTAGTTTGGATTGCGTTTTCATGGTTGTTAAACCATCAAAATGTCTTTAAATTTGAATGTACCCCCTCAATATTTTAAGTATTTAAAGAAACGAGATATATATATAAAGATGGAATCTAAAACCGTTCGGCAGTTGCAAGACTACTGTCGGGAACATAATATTCGAGGGTACTCGAAACTTAAGAAGGCGGAACTGATTGAGCTCATTCAAAACCATAGTGGCTTTTCCAGTTTCCACAAGGACTTGTTTGGCAAGCAAAGAAAGAGGGGGCGTAAAATCAGATGCTGCGGTAAGTTATTTAAGGAAGCAGGTATAGCCAAGCACTTGCAATCTAAAGCTCATCAAAACTATCAACCAAGAAAGGTCTCCGGAAAGGAGGATCACAGAGGTGGTCTTGAAATTATACAGAGGCTGCATCGCATGACCATCGGCCAACTTCGTGAATTTTGTCGATCGCATGGCATTAGAGGCTATTCCACATTAGGAAGGAAGGCGGACATCATAGCATACATAGAAAGAGTATTGTTCAACCGTCATCTCACCTTTGATTCTGACCTATTTTCAGATACACGAGAGAGAAGGCTGTATACCGCCAAAGAAGTTGAGACGGCATTTAAGTCTCGGCTGAAGACGTACGATATCCCAAACGAACACAATCTGGTGCTTCCCGTAGATTTTTTGAACAGTGTTTCATCTCTAGTCCGCGGTCTCATCACCAAACATCTGAAAAGGTTGCATGGGCTGAAGGTTAACTTCCAGTTCCTTTGCGACTATGAAAAGGGGAAGGATGACTCACTGATAGAAATGGAGAAGAACTTCAAAACAGAAAATGAAGTCATCTTAGAATCGACCGATTTGGTAGACTATTACAGATCGGTTATCCAAAAACTATTGACAGAGATGGAGGAGTTTGTTGCTAGGGGTTCAGGTTGGACGCTTGTCAGGATTAAAAGCCTTGAGGTGAGGATCAATAAGTACAACCCACTGAGAGGATCATCCTACATTGATCTACCTAAAAGAATTAAAGCTAAAAAAGCAGTCATCAACGTACAAAATGAGGATAATAAATGTTTCCTGTGGGCGATACTTTCTGCACTACATCCAGCTGAAAAAGACGCTCAAAGAGTCACAAAATATAAACCATATGAAAATGAGCTAAAGTTCGAAGGTATTGAATTCCCAGTGAAGGTGGAGGATAGAATAATTAACAGGTTTGAAAAGTTGAATAATGTATCCGTGAACATATATTCATATGAAGGTAATGACATTTACCCATTGAGAATCACTAAAAATAAGAATGACAAACACATCAACTTGCTGTACATAAAGAATAAGGAAGGAAACAGTCATTACTGTTGGATTAAAGACCTCTCCAAATTGATAAGTGGACAGCTGACTAAACACAACGGAAAGGTATTCACCTGTGAGAGATGTCTGCTGTATTACTACTCCGAAGAGGATCTCCAAGCTCATGAAACGGATTGTAGGAAGAATGCACCAGTTAAGATTGTAATGCCCAAGAAAGACGAATCCCTACGGTTCAAAAACTACCAAAGGTCTTTACGATTACCCTTTGTGATGTACGGAGA
>JAPDSC010086585.1:0-17109 GCA_026290005.1 Latrodectus geometricus | reverse complement strand
TAGGTATCGCTGTATCAGCTGCATTTATTATTGTTTCAGTGACTTTGTGAACGGCTTCATCAATATCATCGATCATAACCATTTTATCATCAACGACTGCCAATTGTGTAAAACCTGTCCAATCTGCCCGACTGTACACGTAAGTAGGTAAACGTTGTCCTACACTACTACCTCCAGTCTGGGAGATGACAAGCGGGAAATGATCGCTATTATGCAGATCATTTCCTACTGTTAAATTTAACAATGGCAGAAGTGAGGGAGAACAAATGGCGAGATCGAGAGAATGAAATGTTCTTGTGGGTATGTGGAAATATGTCTTCTCGTCGGTATTGATCAGACAGAGACAATTATCAGAAATAAATTGCTCTATCTGACGACCGCGAGAATTTGTATCATCACTTCCCCACAGAGAATTATGTCCGTTAAAATCACCTAACAACAAACAAGGTTTAGGCAGCTGATCAACCAATTTATCAAGTTCTTCTTGGCGGATGACATCATGTGGTGGCAAATATAAGCTACAGACTGTAATCAAGCAAGTTGTGTGGATTCTTACAGCTACAGCCTGCAGCGTAGTATTTAATGGATGGACAGTGCTGGGAAAATTATTAGATGTTAATAGACAAACACCTCCAGACACTGTACCATCGTCACCACAGTCTTTACGAAAGCATTTAAGCCCTCGCAGAGTAATGTTATATGTAGACTTCAGGAAAGTTTCCTGAAGAGCTACAACTGCGGGGTTATAGTCTGACATTAAAGACTTGATGTCATCAAGGTGAGAACGCAAACCATGGCAGTTCCAAGAAACGAAGGAAGTTATTGTTTTATTTGAAAAGCTCCTCTCCCGGAGCTGGAACCCCTCAGGGGGTTTACTTTCTTTAAGTAAACACGGGTGTCACAATCCCGAGGTACCCCAGTGATCTTTCCTCTTCTTTCATTTCTT
Source organism: Latrodectus geometricus (assembly GCA_026290005.1). Lineage (NCBI taxonomy): Eukaryota > Metazoa > Arthropoda > Arachnida > Araneae > Theridiidae > Latrodectus > Latrodectus geometricus. The sequence continues at coordinate 16,163 of JAPDSC010086585.1, read as the reverse complement.
CTCCTCTCTTCCCTACTGCTTTTTCTTCCTTTTCTCCCTCATTGTGGTTGCCTCTTACGAGGTTGAGGGCTCCCCTTGAGCAGCTTTCGCCGCTCTGTTGCTAATAGCTACTCTCGGGGACTAAATCACCCACGTGTTTGCCGTGCGTGGAGACCCGTGTCCCTGGAAAGGAGGGTCCTGGTAATTGAGACCAACACATTACTTTGGCCTCTGCTTCAGGTAAACGGGAGGTGTGTTGTGGTCCTCAGCACATCAATCGGCTTTATGGATCAAGCGATCGGTACATCTGCTGGATGACTCGTTAAGGGTGGAGGCCATCACAGGGATGTACTGTGAGCGTATAGGATCTGGCTAGCACTGGTGCAGCTGGTCTGCATCCCCTTGTTGGACTCGGTGGTGGGTGGTGCGGTCAGGTCCCGAATTTTTAAATAATTTTCAATGGAGAATAAAAATTTTACATTTCTCCCGCGGGAGCAACAATTGGAAACTTTAAAGCCCAAATTTTTTGTCATTAAAAGAAAGGAGGGAAATTTTACCCCTGTGTCCCCCTTTCTAATATCAAAGGGAATATCGGGAATAGTAGGGGAAGTTAAAAAGGTTCAAAAGATGCGCTCCGGTGACTTGCTTGTTGAGGCTGCTTCAGACTCTCAAGCAACAATTCTGGCAAGTATGAAAACTCTGGCAAACTTAGAAGTGACTGTCTCACCTCATGGCAATCTCAACTTTTCCTGTGGTGTTATCTCAGCAAGGGATTTATTATATACGCCGACGGAAGAAATTCTTGAAAATTTGCAAGATCAGAAGGTCTGTGGCGTAAGACGCATAACAGTCAGACGGGATGGTAACATTATTGATACCAAACACCTGATTCTGACTTTTGCGACCCCAGACCTTCCGCAGTACGTAAAGGCTGCGTACATGAATTTACCCGTCAGGCCATATATCCCGAATCCCTTGCGTTGTTTCCAATGTCAGCGCTTTGGACATTCGAGAAACGCTTGCAGAGGCAAACTCACCTGCGCTCGCTGCGCGGTGGTTGGCCACGATAGCTCGGACTGCAATGCGAAGGAGGTTTGTGTCAACTGTAAAGGTGACCATCCCTCCTATTCTCGAACTTGTCCTCAGTATTTGCTGGAAAAGGAGATCACCACGGTAAAAGTACAACAGAAATGTTCATATCCTGAGGCGAGAAAAAAAGTCACTTCACGTACTCCCCAACCAGGAGTGAGTTATGCCAATGCTGCCAGAAAAGTCACCAAATCGAGCAGCACCCAAACAGAATCATTTTCTATTTCCCCAGTCAAATTACCCCAATTATCTGAAAAGCCAAAATTTAAAAAAACTCCGACATTCTCAAAAAAGGCTCCTTTTGCCAAATCAAAAGCGGAGAAAGCACTTAAATTAAAAATTTCAAAAGAGCCAAAAAGACGTCTAATTTCCACCCAAAACGCTTTCTCCTGCTTGGAGACTGACGCGGTGTCTTTGTATCCCTCGGACGACGATGTATCGTTCGAGGAACTGATAGATGACCCGCCTTCCAGCTCCGGAAAAGGAGCTCTACAATTTAAAAAATAACTTCCTTTGTTTCTTGGAACTGCCATGGTTTGCGTTCACATCATAATGACATCAAGTCTCTAATAACAAAATATAATCCCGCATGTTTGGCACTTCAGGAAACTTTCCTGGAGTCCACTAATAATATCAACATGCGTGGATTTAATTGCTTTAGAAAAGACTGTGGTGACGATGGTGCAGTGTCTGGTGGTGTTTGCATATTAACAGCCAATAATTTCCCCAGCACTGTCCATCCAATCAATACAACTCTACAGGCTGTAGCTGTAAGAATACATACAACCTGCTTAATTACAGTCTGTAGTCTGTATTTGCCACCACATGATGTCATCCGCCAAGAAGAACTCGATGCATTAGTGTGTCAGCTGCCTACACCGTTTCTATTAATAGGTGACTTTAACGGACATAATTCTCTGTGGGGAAGTGATGATACTAATTCTCGCGGTCGTCAGATAGAGCAATTTATTTCTGATAATTGTCTCTGTCTGATCAATACCGACGAGAAGACTTATTTCCACCTACCCACAAGAACATTTCATTCTCTCGATCTCGCCATTTGTTCGCCTTCACTTCTGCCATTGTTGAATTTAACAGTAGGGAATGATCTGCATAATAGCGATCATTTCCCACTCGTCATCTCCCAGACTGGAGGTACTAGTGTAGGACAACGTCTACCTACGTACGTGTACAGTCGGGCAGATTGGACGTTATTTACACAATTGGCAGTTGTAGATGATAGAATGGTTACGATCGAGGATATTGATAATGCCGTATATAAGGTCACTGAAACAATCATAGGTGCAGCTGATACTGCAATACCTAAGAGTTCTTCTACACTAAAAAGGCGCTGCAAACCTTGGTGGAACAAGGAATGTGAACAAACATATAAAAAACAAAGGAAGTTATGGGGGTTATTTCGGAGATACCCCACAACGGAGAATCTTATTGCCTTTAAGAGAGCAAAAGCTTTAGCTCGCAGAGCTCGTCGTCGAAGTCAGAAGGAATCCTGGTCTCGCTGTGTCTCCTCAATCACATCTTCCACATCCAGTAAGCAGTTATGGAGAAAAGTGAAAGCAGCCAATGGTATCTATTCGGAATTTTCAATTCCCGTATTGAAAACCAGAGCTGCTATATACTCTTCTCCTGCAGACATTGCTAACGTCTTTGGTGAAACATTTGCTAGTGTCTCAAGCTCCGACAATTATAGTCCTTCGTTTTTAAGGACTAAAAGTCGAGCTGAGCAAATGCCAATCCGTTTCAACCATAGACAAGCTTTGCCATACAACTGCGAATTTCGGATGTTGGAATTGAAGCGAGCATTACAGCAGGCCAATAATACCAGTCCAGGACCTGATGGAATTAGCTATCTTATGCTTCAACATTTAAGTCCAGACTCCCTGTTGAACTTATTGTATCTGTTCAATAGGATCTGGACTGAAAATGCATTTCCATCAATTTGGAATGAAGCAACAGTAATTCCGGTCCTTAAACCTGGTAAGGATCCTTCAGAACCATCAAATTATCGACCCATAGCTCTAACGAGTTGCCTTTGCAAGACTCTCGAACGTATGGTCAACGCCCGTCTCGTACATGTCTTAGAAGAAAATAAATGTATACATATCAATCAGAGTGGATTCCGTAAAGGAAGATCCACTCTTGATAACATAACATATTTGGAAACCCAAATCCGCAACGCTTTCGTGCGGAGGAACCATCTGGTTTCCATCTTCTTCGACATCGAGAAGGCATATGACCGTACATGGCGATATGGAATTCTCCGTTCATTATATGATTTTGGCTTTAGGGGTAATCTCCCGATATTCCTACAAAACTTTCTACGCTCCCGTATTTTTAAAATTCGTATTGGAACATTTACATCCAATACTTTTATTCAAGCCGAGGGTGTACCCCAAGGCTCTATTTTAAGTGTCACAATTTTTAATTTATACATTAGTCACATCCTTCATCTTTTATCACCTTCAGTTTTTGGCACTATGTATGTGGATGACCTGCAAATATCTTGCCAAGGATCGAACATGCGTTTAATTGAGAGACAACTACAAACATCTGTTAATAAAATAGCTGCATGGTGTGCAGAGAATGGCTTTAAACTATCTCCTAGTAAGAGCTGCTGTGTCCATTTTTGCAAGAAGACCAGTCTTCACAGCGATCCTGTTATTCATCTGAACAACACTACAATACCTGTAGTCAACAAGATTAAATTTCATGGTGTGACATTCGATCGAAAGTTGACCTTTCTTCCGCATGTTTTACATTTGCGGAAGAAGTGCGAGCGATCGCTTAATATCCTCAAGGTATTATCTAATACTTCTTGGGGTGCTGATCGCTTGTCACTCCTTCGAGTCTATCAAGCACTAATTTTTTCTCGTATTGACTACGGAAGTGTTGTGTATTGATCTGCTAGGTCTTCTGTCTTACGCAGATTGGATACTGTGCATCACTCTGCTTTGAGAATTTGTTCAGGCGCATTCCGCACATCACCCGTCCAGAGTCTCTATGCGATTACCCAACAATTGCCTTTAGACCTGAGACGGATGCAACTGTCTCTCAATTACTACGCTAAAGTTATGTCTAACAGTCAACATCCTTTACGATCCTTGGTATATACTCCTGCCTTACAGAGATTATATAATGCTAGACCATATAGCATCCAACCCTTTCTCAGTCGAACTAAATCTCAACTGTATTTAACAGACCTGCATGATGTCCGTTTTATTAAAACGGACTTACATTCACATCCGCCCTGGTATGATCCACAGATTAATATTATTAATCCATTTGCTCAGTTTAGAAAATCGGACACAACCTCAACGATTTTTCAACAGCTTTTCTTTTCACATCGCTGTCAGTATTCATCATACACGCCTGTATTCACAGATGGATCTAAAACTGCAGGACATGTTGGCTGTGGTGTATTTTACGCTGATACCAGTTATGGTTACAGCCTTCATACGTCCTGCTCCATCTTTACAGCTGAAGCTACTGCCATTCTTCAAGCTCTTCAGCTAGTGAATACAGAGAAGTTTCATAAAATCTGCGTGTATACTGACAGTTTGAGTGCATTAGAAGCGTTGGGAAAATCCAATTATTGTCATCCTGTTGTGTCCAAGATTTTCGGAGCATTGGATTCCCTTGCTGGCAAGGGATATGACATCATTTTCTGTTGGGTCCCAGGTCATGTAGGTCTAGAGGGAAATGAAAAGGCAGATGCAGCTGCTAAAGCTGCATCGTTCGTACTTCATTCATCTGTCCCTCTCTTCGACGTGAGAAGGGTTGTAAAAAGATTTGTTAATTCTCTTTGGCAGCAGTCATGGAGTATGCAGGTCGGAAACAAACTGCGTGCCATCTTTCCATACCTCATTCCATCATCAATTTTACCGTTACGAAGAGCAGATGTCAGATTGACTCGCCTTCGTATCGGACACACACGTTTCACACACAGACATTTGTTTCTAAATGAACTAAATCCATGGTGTGAAACGTGTGATGTACCATACACTGTTCATCATATTTTAATATCATGCCCCTATTTTAACTTATACCGTTTTAAATTTTTTGATACAGACATTTTAGCTATGTATGATTTGGTGGGGGAGCCTCCCCACAGAAACCTTTTTTCCTTTCTTAGGGAAATTGGTTTCATTAATTTTATTTGAATTTTATCAATTTTAGTTTATTTTCATATACTTTCATGTTTTGTAGATTTTAAAATAAATATATACATTAATTTTTGTGTTTTAAATTTTTAAAGTTGCGTTTGGGTTTTGTCTATAACATGTCAATTTTCTTTAAGACTTAACTTTTGGCGCAGCTTGTCCTCTTTGGACCTTGCGCCACAAAACCCAACCAACCAACCAACCCGGAGCTGGAAGGCATGTCATCTGACATCTCCTCGAACGATATGTCATCGTCCGAGGGATGAAGAGAAACCGCGTCAGCTATAAGGGAGTAGGCTTTACGGGTGGATAAGGAGGACTTAGAAAGGCCCTCCTTTGAAGATTTTAGTTTATGAGCCTTCATAGCTTTTGATTTAGCTAATGGAGCTTTCCTTTTAATTGTATTCATGTCGGAGGTTTTTGTTTTTTGAATAAGATTCTGGGGTAATGTTGAAGAGGTAATTTCAAGGTCTGTCTGTGTGCTACTGGATTAACATACTTTCCTGGCAGCGGTTGCATAACTTACTCCAGCTTGTGGAGTCCGAGAAGTGACAAGTTTTCTGGCCTCAGGATAGGATATTTTTTGGTTGATCTTAACCGTGGCTATTTCTTTCTCCAGTATCCAGTGTGGACAACTTCGAGAGTAGGATGGGTGGTCTCCATGGCAGTTGACACACCTTTCCTTCGCATTGCAGTTAGAGCTTTCGTGGTCAACCACCGCGCATCGAGCGCAGGTGAGTTTTCCCCTGCAAGCACTCTTCGAGTGTCCGAAACGCTGGCACTGGAAACATCTCAGGGGGTTTGGAATATATGGCCTAACGGGAAGATTCATATATGCTGCTTTAACATATTTTGGAAGGTCTGGGGTCGCAAAAGTCAGAATGAGATGTTTGGTGTCAATAAATACACCATCTCTTCTGACTTGAATGCGTTTCACTCCACAGACCTTTTCATCTTGCAGATTTTCAAGAATCTCCGCCGTCGGCGTGTTCAACAAATCCCTAGCTGAGATGACGCCACGTGAGAAATTAAGATAACCATGAGGCACAACAGTCACTTCTAAATTAGCCAAAAATTGCATATTTGCAATAATGGCCGCTTGAGTATCTGAAGCAACCTCCACCAGAAGATCACCAGAGCGCATTTTCTGAATATTTTTTACCTCTCCAATTGCTGCCGAAATCCCCTTTGAAATAAGAAAAGGAGAAACACATGAAAAAGTGCTCTCTTTTCTTTTAATTATGTAGAATTTTGCATTAGTTTTTTTCAAAATTTGCTCCCGTGGGAGGAAAGAAAAGTTTGTAGCATCCATAGTAATAATAAAATTTCAGGACCTGACCGCACCACCCACCACCGAGTCCAACAAGGGGGTGCAGACCAGCTGCACCAGTGCTAGCCAGATCCTATACGCTCACAGTACATCCCTGTGATGGCCTCCACCCTTAACGAGTCATCCAGCAGATGTACCGATCGCTTGATCCATAAAGCCGATTGATGTGCTGAGGACCACAACACACCTCCCGTTTACCTGAAGCAGAGGCCAAAGTAATGTGTTGGCCTCTGGGGACCTCAATTACCAGGATCCTCTTTTCCAGGGACACGGGTCTCCACGCACGGCAAACACGTGGGTGATTTAGTCCCCAAGAGTAGCTATTAGCAACAGAGCGGCGACAGCTGCTCAAGGGGAGCCCTCAACCTCGAAAGAGGCAACCACAATGAGGGAGAAGAGGAAGAAAAAGCAGAAGAGTAGAGAGAAGAAGAAAAAAAGAGAAGAGGACAGATCACTGGGGTACCTCGGGATTGTGACACCCGTGTTTACTTAAAGAAAGTAAACCCCCTGAGGGGGAGCGAAAAGGAGAGAAAAATTAAAGTTTTTTAGTCATAAGAGTTAAATGGGAAGGAATATTCATAGAAATTGAGTTTACGTTTTTTGGCTCTAAAGTTTACTGTAAAATCTTCTTCAAAAAGAATGTTTCTTGGTCTTTTAAGGGAGGGGGTATTACCTGGGTCGTAGATGGGGATATTTGAGATTGCGGGGTTATTGATATCAAGCATTTTGGTAAACATATTTTTTGACAATTTTTGGGTGAAACTAAAGATAGTGGGAATATTGAGGTCGGAGTGAATTGTTTCATTTGTAACAAACCAAGGGGCTTTCGTGATATTAAGTAAGAATTTATTTTGAAAGGTTTGAAGGGAGAGCCTTTTAGCCCTGGTTGTCTGGCACCAGACAGAAATGCCATAGGTGAGAATTGGTCGAATTATCGAGGTGTATGCCAGAGTTTTAGCTTTGAGGGAGAGCTTGCTTCTTTTGTTAATATAGCAGCTGAGTGCATTTTTGACAGAGTTGGCTTTTTTAAGGGCGTTGGTGGCCTGTAAGTTGAATTTAAGATTAATGTCCAGGGTAACACCGAGATATTTGACTGATTTCTCCCAAGGGATTTTTTCGTTGAAGATGAGGAGATTATTACGGGGGTTCTTCTTCTGTGAAACATTATGGCTGCCGATTTGGATGCATTTATACTAATTTTCCAGTCTTGTAGGAAGATTTCAAGAAGTTTGATATATTTTTGTAGTCGGTTAAAAACTGTAAGGTCACATTTGTCTCTAGAAAGTATGGATATGGTCTATTGTTTTATCTGCGAGGTCACTAGCTAATGAAGCCATTCGCCTCTGTCCTAATTGATTGGTTGGCCTAATGATTTGTTTGGCAGAAAATGGAGAAGTTGAACATAGTTTACACAGTCTTACACATAATTTTAGCAGTACACATAATAGTTTACAATTTTCCAAGATACAGATGGTCTAGGTTAAATACAAGTTGATAATTCTTGATTAATGTACAAATTTACAGCTGCAGGGGGGAAAACCCCCCTTTGTTATAGAAGAAGTTAAGTGAGAGATTCAATTATTTACAGTTAATTCTTATATACAAATTCAGGGCCGAGGCCCTCTTTAAATTCTAGTGATTAACATCAGTCACAGTTTACGAAATGTATAACAAAACATTATAATTTGTTTCATACATTTTGCCTTATTATTTACATTGTTTCTTTAGTTAAACTAACGTAAAAATTACGTCTGTTTAACTGGGTTATTTGGACAATATATACAAGAGAGAAAATCAATAAATTGAGGCAGTAAGTACTCCCAAGGTATCTACTGTGATTGCATGATAATTTATCCAATCGTCGGGCTGAACCTAAGGACCGCTCTTGGTCTTCTGAAGTTTTTGCGTTTGTAAATGTTGTAATTTGGGATATTTCGTATTGCATCGTTATTGATTTTGTGCATGTTGTTATAGAATTTTAGTGCAATGTGCCTAATGAAGTTGTGTAACGTGGTCATTCCTAGTGCTTTCCTGATATCTTGATTCCTGAAGTAGTATTGTGAATTGGAGATTACCCTTAGTATGCTGCTTTGTTTAGCTTCTAGCTTTTTAAATGTTGTGTTCGGGGTGCCTCCCCAGACCGACGAGGCATACGTGAGAATAGGTCTAAGGTAGGCCTTATAGACCGTGATTTTGCTTTTGACTGAGAGCTTGGAATTCCTAGCAATGAATGGGAACAAAACTTTAGTTGCTCTCATATACTTTTGCCCCCTCAGGGGGTTTACTTTCTTTAAGTAAACACGGGTGTCACAATCCCGAGGTACCCCAGTGATCTTTACTCTTCTTTCTTTTCTTCTCTTCTCTATCCTTCTGCTTTTCTTCCTTTTCTCCCTCATTGTGGTTGCCTCTTACGAGGTTGAGGGCTCCCCTTGAGCAGCTGTCGCCGCTCTGTTGCTAATAGCTACTCTTGGGGACTAAATCACCAACGTGTTTGCCGTGCGTGGAGACCCGTGTCCCTGGAAAGGAGGGTCCTGGTAATTGACGCCCCCAGAGACCAACACATTACTTTGGCCTCTGCTTCAGGTAAACGGGAGGTGTGTTGTGCTCCTCAGCACATCAATCGGCTTTATGGATCAAGCGATCGGTACATCTGCTGGATGACTCGTTAAGGGTGGAGGCCATCACAGGGATGTACTGTGAGCGTATAGGATCTGGCTAGCACTGGTGCAGCTGGTCTGCATCCCCTTGTTGGACTCGGTGGTGGGTGGTGCCGTCAGGTCCCGAAATTTCCATGACTAATATGGAAACCAACAATATTTCTGTTCTCCCACGGGAGCATATGTTCTCACTCCTAAACGCAAAATTTTATGTCATCAGTCGGAAAGAGGGTACGTTTGATAATGTATCCCCTTTCCTGATCCAGAAAGCTATTACTGGCACAATTGGCGAAGTGAAGGGAATTCGAAAACTGCGTTCTGGTGATTTAATGGTGGAAGTTGCTTCTCACACACAAGCAACAAATATAAACAGTATGAGCATGCTTGCTAATTTTGAGGTGTCCGTCTCTCCTCATAAAAATCTGAACTTTTCTCGTGGTGTGATTTCAGCGCGTGATTTGCTTAACACGCCAACGGATGAGATTCTAGAAAATCTCAAAGATCAAAAAGTCTGCGCTGTTAAACGCATTACTGTCAGACGTGATGGTAAGGTAATAAATACCAAACACCTCACTCTGACATTTGCGACACCAGACTTACCGCAGCATATTAAAGCTGCGTATATGAATCTCTCTGTTAGGCCATTTATACCAAATCCTTTACGCTGCTTCAATTGCCAACGATTTGGACACTCCAAAATAGCTTGTAGGGGTAAACTGACTTGCGCTCGCTGCGCTGCAGTTGACCATGAAAGTTCTTCTTGCACTGCAAAAGAAAAATGTGTCAACTGCAAAGGAGATCACCCCTCCTATGCTAGAAGTTGTCCTATATGGCAATTAGAAAAGGAAATCATAACCACAAAAGTTAAGAATAACTGTTCATATCCCGAGGCGAGACGTTCTGTAACATCTCGTACACCTCAGGCTGGAGCAAGCTATGCAAAAATCGCCGCCAAAATCACCAGAACCGCTAGTACACAAACAGAAAACTTTTCACTTCCCTTTGTTAAATTACCCCCTACATCTGTACAAAAGCCAAAATCGACCTCCGTTTCCATCGTTAGGAAAAAAGCTCCTATGGCTAAATCAAAAGCCATGAAGGCACTTAAACTAAAATCTGCTAAAGAGGGCCCTTCTAGGCCCTCAATATCCACCCGAAGAGCCATATCGCTGGAGTCTGATGCTGTTTCCTTACATCCATCGGACGATGATATATCGTTCGATGAATCGACGGAAGACATGCCCTCCAGCTCCACTAAAGGAGCTTTTCAATTTAAAACATAGTCTCCTTTGTTTCATGGAACTGCCATGGTTTACGCTCTCATATTGATGACATCAAATCAATAACATCAATTTATAGTCCCGCATGTGTAGCACTTCAGGAGACTTTCCTGAAGTCTACAAATAATGTTTCCATGCGTGGATATAAATGTTTTAGAAAAGATTGTGGATACGGTGGTGCAGTGTCTGGAGGTGTTTGCATTTTAACATCTAATGATTTCCCCAGCACTGTCCATCCAATCAATACTACTCTACAGGCTGTAGCTATAAGAATTCATATAACAGTTCTGATTACAGTCTGTAGTTTATATTTACCACCACATGATGTCATCCGCCAAGAGGAACTGGACGCATTGATTGATCAGCTGCCAACACCATTTATATTACTCGGTGATTTCAACGGCCATAATTCTCTGTGGGGAAGTGATGATACTAATTCTCGCGGTCGTCAGATAGAGCAATTTATTTCTGATAATTGTCTCATGTCTTCTCGTCGGTATTCATCAGACAATTTCCACCTACCCACAATAACATTTCATTCTCTCGATCTCGCCATTTGTTCACATTCACTTCTGCCATTGTTGAATTTAACAGTAGGGAATGATCTGTATAATAGCGATCATTTCCCACTCGTCATCTCCCAGACTGGAGGTAGTAGTGTAGGACAACGTCTACCTACTTACGTGTACAGTCGGGCAGATTGGCCTTTATTTACACAATTGGCAGTCGTTGATGATAAAATGGTTATGATCGATGATATTGATAACGCCGTTAAAAAAGTCACTGAAACCATAATAAATGCAGCTGATTCTGCAATTCCAAAATGTTCCTCTATACCACACAGGCATTGTAAACCATGGTGGAATGATGAATGTCAAAATGCCTATAAAATGCAGAGGAGACTATGGGGGTTATTTCGGAGGTACCCCACAACGGAGAATTTAATCGCCTTTAAGAGAGCAAAAGCTTTAGCTCGTAGAGCTCGTCGTCAAAGTCAGAAGGAATCTTGGTCTCGCTATCTTTCTTATATAACATCTTCTACATCAAGTAAGCAGTTGTGGAAAAGAGTGAAGGCAGCCAATGGTATTTATAGGGAATTCTCTATCCCTATATTAAAAACCGGAGCTGCTGTACACTCTTCTCCTAAGGAAATAGCTAACGTCCTTGGTGAAAGTTTTGCTAGTGTCTCAAGCACTGACTCTTACAGTCCTTCGTTTTTAAGGACTAAGAGTCGTGCTGAGCGAAATTCAATTCGTTTCAATCAGGGACAAGCCTTACCTTACAACTGTGAATTTCAGATGTCAGAATTGAAGAAAGCATTACAGCAGGCCAATAATACCAGTCCTGGACCCGATGGAATCAGCTATTACATGCTTCAACATTTAGGTCCAGACTCCCTATTGAACTTATTACTTTTGTTCAATAGGATCTGGACTGAAAATGTATTTCCATCTCTTTGGAGAGAAGCAATAGTGATTCCGATCCTAAAGACTGGAAAAGATCCTTCTAATCCTTTGAATTACCGACCTATAGCTCTGACGAGTTGCTTATGTAAGACTCTCGAACGTATGGTCAATGCCCGCCTCGTATATGTCTTGGAAAAGAATAACGGTATTCATATCAATCAGAGTGGCTTCCGAAAAGGAAGATCCACTCTTGATAATATTACATTCTTGGAAACGCAGATCCGCAATGCCTTTGTGCGGAGAAATCATCTCGTTTCCATTTTCTTCGACATAGAGAAGGCTTATGACCGTACGTGGCGTTATGGAATTCTCCGTAGGATTTATGATTTTGGCTTTCGGGGTAATCTGCCTATGTTTATTCAGAACTTTTTAAGCTCCCGTGGTTTTAAAATCCGTATTGGAAGTATTTTTTCCAATACTTTTACTCAATCTGAGGGTGTACCTCAGGGTTCAATTTTAAGTGTCACACTTTTTAATTTATCCATAAGTAGCATACTTCATCATCTTCCTTCATCTGTTAAAGGAACTTTGTTTGTTGACGACCTGCAAATATCATGTCAGGGGTCCAATATGCGATTAATTGAGAGACAATTACAAACTGCTGTAAATAAACTAGCTGCATGGTGTGCTGAAAATGGCCATATTTTATCTCCTGGCAAGAGTAGTTGTGTCCACTTCTGCAGAAAGACAAGCCAGCACAATGATCCAATCATCCATATTAATAATACACCAATACCTGTGGTCAATGAGGTAAAATTCCTGGGAGTGATTTTCGACAGAAAATTGACCTTTCTTCCGCATGTTTTACATTTGCGGAAGAAGTGTGAGCGATCGCTTAATATCCTCAAAGTGTTATCAAATACATCTTGGGGTGCAGATCGCTCGTCACTCCTTCGGGTTTATCAATCTCTGATATTATCCCGCATTGACTACGGATGTGTTGTTTATGGGTCTGCTAGGTCTTCTGTCTTACGCAGATTGGACACTGTCCATCACTCTGCCTTAAGAATATGTTCTGGCGCATTTCGCACATCACCCGTCCAGAGTCTATATGTAATATGTCATCAATTACCACTAGACCTGCGACGAATGCAGCTGTCTCTCAATTATTACGCTAAAGTTATATCGACCCCTTATCATCCTCTACGCTCAATGATTCCTAATGATTCTCTTAAGAGACTTTATGATGCTCGCCCGAGAAGCATCCCACCTTTTTTCACACGAGTTGAATCATATCTTCTATTAACTGACCTATGTGATTTGCGGATTGATTCACCTAATTACTATACTCATCCGCCTTGGTATAACCCAACATTTGCTTTTATTGATTCCTTTACTCATTTTGTAAAATCTGACACAACACCTATTGTCTTTCAACAGCTATTTTCTTCTCATCGCTGTCAGTATCAGTCATACAAACCTGTATTCACAGATGGATCTAAATCTGCAGGACATGTGGGCTGTGGCATTTTTATTAATTGTACAACTTTCAGTTACAGCCTACATTCGTCCTGCTCCATCTTTACTGCTGAAGCAACAGCTATATACTACGCTCTTCAGCAGGTGAATACAGATGACTATCAACAATTTTGTATATATACTGACAGCAAGAGTGTTTTGGAAGCTTTGAGAGGCAATAGTTTTAATTGTCATCCTGTTGTGTCAAGAATTTTCAGAGTATTGGAATCCCTTGCTGGCAAGGGTTTTAAAATTTTATTTTGTTGGGTACCAAGTCACGTAGGTCTTGATGGAAATGAGAGAGCGGATGCGGCTGCAAGGACCGCATCAGGTCGAATTTCACCATCTGTTCCGCTCTCTGATGTGAAAAAGGGTGTTAAGAGATTCATTTATTCTCTTTGCCAGGAGTCATGGAGCATGCAGGTCGGCAACAAACTACAAAACATTTTCCCATACCTCACCACATTACCAATTTTACCGTTACGAAGTGCCGATGTTCGATTAACTCGCCTTCGTATCGGACACACACGTTTCACACACAGACATCTATTTCTAAATGAATTAAATCCATGGTGTGAAACGTGTGATGAACCATACACAATTTATCATATTTTAATTTCATGTCATTATTTTAACCATCAACGTTTACAATGTTTTAAAACTGATATTTTAACTATGTCTGATTTATTGGGGGAGCCTCCCCACAGAAACCTTTTCGCTTTTCTAAAGGCGATTGGGTTTCTTAATTTTATTTAAATTTTACTACTTTAATTTTATAAGATTGATTATTATTTTCATTTTACTTAATTTAGATTTTAAAAATATATATACACTTATTTTTGTTTTTTAATCTTTTAATGTTGAGTCTGGGTTTTCATATTAAAGTCTTATATTAAAATTTAATTTCTTGGCGCAGCTTGTCCTTTACTGGACCTTGTGCCATAAAACCCAACTCAAACTCAAAACATATACTTTTGCATGATTTTATAGATATGTTTTTTCCAGTTTAATCTCTTATCGAGAGTAACCCCAAGGTAATCCACGTCGTTACCCCAGTTTAATTCCTCATTAAAAATTTTTATTTTGTTGCATATTTTGAACTTTTTTGTAAACATTACAGCCTTACATTTTGCTGTATTGATTTTGATTTTCCATTTCAGCAGCCATTTCTCTATTTTCCTAATGTGGGTGGAGAGGTTTTTGTGTATAGTGTCATAATTTTTATGGGTGGTGAGTATAGCTGTATCGTCCGCGAAGAGACACAGCATTGATTGGTGGTACTGCGGGAAATCATTGATATAAAAATTGAACAACATGGGTCCCAAGAGCGAGCCCTGTGGGACTCCTGCCTCTATGTTTCTTGGGCTGGAGAGCGAATTTTTAATTTTAACTTGGTAGGTTCTATTTTGAAGATAGTTTTTGATTAATTTGACTAAGTATGTGGGGCAGCCATACAGTATTAACTTGAAGAGTAGACCCTCATGCCAGACTCGATCGAATGCTTTCTCAATATCCAGAAACAGGGCTCCAGTGGAACTTTTGTTTTTGAACCCCTCCGCGATTTTTTCGGTCACCCTCAGTAGCTGGTGTGTTGTTGACAGCTTCTTTCTGAAGCCGAATTGGTGTGGGATGATTACTTTGTGTTCAGCTTCGAAATCGCTCAGTTTTTCCAGAACAACCTTTTCTGTGATTTTTGCGAGTGAAGGCAGAAGCGAGATTGGCCTGTAACTGGTGGGTAATGAGGGAGGTTTGTCTGGCTTTTTAATAGGGATTATAACGGCTTCTTTCCACTTGAGGGGAAAGTGACCTAGCTGAATGATACCGTTAATTATTTCCGTAAGGAGGCAGATTGCTTTGACTGGAAGTTGCTTAATGATTTTGTTGCTAATGTTGTCATTGCCAGGACTTTTTCTTGGATTCAGATTACTAATTATCCCTTCAATTTCGGAAGCTTTTGTTTCGTTTAACTGCGTAGGGGGTAGCCTGTCTATGGAAAGGTAGTTGTCAACAAAATTGAGAATTTCAGCTTGTTGGGGGGTATTATTACTGTCATTAAGCTTGAATTGGTTCATCAGGCTATCTGCAATAGCTTCGGCTTTAGATTTATCAGATGTCATATATGTATTGCCATCAGTAATAGGTGGGAACGGTTTTCTTGAGAATTTCCTCCTGTTTACTGCATTCCACAGTGATCCATCCTCTAGATTTAGTTTTGCAAGATGTTTGTCCCAAGTCCTTTCGTTGTGCTTCCGGATCTCAATTCTAATTTTGTATCTAAGGACATTTATTTGTGTCTTAAGTGATGGTAATCTGTACCTGTGGAACTCTTTCCTTAGCCTGTTTCTGCTTTTGATTACCTGTAAGATCGAGTCCGGCAGGCTGGCCTCCGCTATAATTTCTTTCTGGGTTGTGGAAAGCTTAAGTGCTTCCTGGATAGAATCTGTTAGCTTGTTAACTTTAAGGTCAATTTCGGTAGTACTGTTAGATTTGGAAAATAATTTGTTGGGTATGAGATCGTTAACAAGGTGTCTAAATTTAAACCAATTGACTGAATTTTTTAATGTTAAGTGTTTTTGTTTGTTATTGTAGTAGGCAATGACTGGGAAGTGATCAGAGGGAAGGTCCTCAAATGTGGTGTGTTCTATAGGGGCTGAGATGTTTTTGGTGATTAAAAGGTCAATGTAATTTCCGTGTATGGCACCATAATGTGTGGGTTTATCAGG
>JAPDSC010086582.1:130884-145000 GCA_026290005.1 Latrodectus geometricus | reverse complement strand
TATATATATATATATATATATATATATATATATATATATATATAAGCTAATAATAATGATAAGCGATATTAATTGCATCATAAATGAAAGTAAATTGAATCTATGTTGCAGTACTATTTCAGGAAAAGTTATATAGAAAATACTTTTAAAAAAATAGAATCATCTATTCACAAAACCAGGCTATTTCTATTGAAATAAACCAGCATTAAGATTTATATTAACATAATTTATTGGTCATTATATTTTAAAGATTAACAAAAATAATTTAATCTGAAAAATATAATAATCTTTTAATTTCTACATCGTTTTATGTAGAAATTAAAGGATTAATTATAGTTTTTTTGGAATCTAAAAAATATTAGCATTCATTTTACAAATAAAAAGAAAGAATTATAATATTAGATAAATAGTTAAAACGCACTATAATAAAAATTTTAAAAGGATCTTGTAAGTGAAGATAAAAAATTTATTATTATTTTTTTATTGCTAAAATGTATACTCACTATGTGGGAAATCAATATAAACAGTGCACATTTTAATGGTACGTCAATAGTTTAATATTTCGTAGTTTTACTTTTTTAAGATTGTTATACTTTTACAGCTAATTGATAAAAGAATATGAATCCAATTATTCTAATCATTTAAAAATTCGTTAATTTTTGTTCTACATATTTCTTGTTTATTAAATCGAATAGAGTTTGGAGGAAAAAAGAAAGAGTCACTATTGGGCATATACACATTTTTGCTTGAAAATTTTTAAGGAGTCTCTGTAAAATATTATGTGGCAACAATTATTTTAAAAATCACCCATTCCAAAACTCATCTTATTTCCTTTGTTACAGTTGTAGTTTTGTTTTGGGCCATTTATCTCGAAGCTATAAAAATGTCACAGAACCCACATTTCCATTCAAAAGTCACCAATATAAATTATTTTCCTCCACTCGAGTGAAATGACAAAGTTTGTCCCGCAATATATTTGTTTCGAATCATGACCGAAATTGTACATTCCTCACTGCTTTCTGTGGCACTTCAGTAATTAACGCTTGCTTGTCATTCGTTTTAAAATATCCCGTCTGTGTTCTTGGACGTGTCCTAAGAAACATGTCTGTGGACATGCGACACAAAACCATTTTTGACACTCAAAACAACACCGGACTTCAATTAATTGCGACACTTTTCCAACCACCTTTTCTTACTGTGATGACAGCTCTTGCCTCGCGTTTTCACAAGTCATACGGTTAACTCCTTTTGATGGGGGGAGGGCCTACATATATATTACTTCAAACGCTCTATAAATTCTGGAGAATGATTTAAACTTAATACTCAATCGGAGCATCTCAATATTCGAAGCAATGCAGTTTCTCACTGATCCATTACTTTTGACCTCATTAAAGATCCCCTCATTTGTTACGGTCTTCGAAGCGAGGAGTCGCGTTTTATGCTCTTCTCTGCAATCGCTGCAATTAATCTTCATCGAGAAAATTTCGTCCTGCTCTATCCCTCTTTATTTGCCCCCCTACGCCCCCTTCTTTTCCTTCGGCTGTTGACGGAACATTAAAAGTTATCGACTCGATATTTCGCCACTTCCCCAAATTACGAAAGATAACGAAATTGGCAGTTTTAGAACTGTTGCCACGATGGCTGTTTTATTTTTTTACTTCGCTAGTACTGTAAATCTGGACCGGATAATTTCAGTTTGGGAATGTAGCACAAAGAAGCGCCCCACTGTTGGAAATGAACTTTAAAATCAACACTTAGCGGAATTGTTAAACACATGACTCATAAGTTTATGTATCGATAGTCATCAGAGGTGATTGTTTACTTTCAAATTGTTTTAGTGCGTAAGAAGTCAAACTTCTGGGGAGTGGTATTATAAGTTATTATTGATTTTTATTGGTTGAACACCAATTGTCATTCTTGTTTGAATCCGTTTCTAAAAATGTGGTGATATAGATTCTAAAAATGTGGTGATATTAATAAACTTTCATTTCACCTCACTGTAACATTGTAAAAATTAGATAGCTAGATAGAGTAGGCCGTGATGGCCTGGTTAGTTAAGGTATCGTTCTCGTTACCGGAAGGTAGTGAGTTCGAATCCCGGCCTCAATGAAGATCCGTCGTGTTCACTAAAAGCAACTGGGGCACGTAAAAAATGTCGGGTCGCAATGTCCTCCAAGTTCCCATTCCAAATTAATACCTCTGGGTGTGGTTGGAGCCAGGCTATGGGCCTTCTCTGGTTTTAATATTTAATTCGGAAGACGTAGATGGTGTTGCCATCTATGAGCCAAAACTCGTACTTTCACCTTCTTATGAAGGGTGCTCTGTTAAAAAACAGAAGACGCTCATTCTGACTTCATTCGCCCAGTCTGACGGACGCAATTTACTTCATTAATAACAACAATTCATATATATATATATATAATTAAATTTTTTGAATGATTGTACCGCTTAACATTAAATTGGTGTAACTTATAGTTTACAATTATAGTACCATAATTTAATTATAAATTTTAATTAAAAATAAAATTTTATAATTGAGAATCTCGCATATGCAATACGATATAAAGATTTGTATACAATATTTTGTTATAAAATATACTCCTTTTGAAGTTGCAACATTCTAAAGCTAGCAAGAGTATTACAATTTGTAAAGATCGGTGTGATTTTCTTCGAAGATTTCAAAAAGACGCATGCAATCCAAAGACCGAATCTCGAAATGCGAGTCACAGTTTTGAAAGTATTTTGGTAGAAAACGTAGCACTTAAAAATTCGAGAGATGTAGCCTTCTTTGCTCGAGTGCATTTTCAATTGACTCCTGTATTATTCTTTTCCCTGCCACGCCATGGATATAAAAAAAAAAAGTATCTTTACATCGTCTGGGTGGGTCTGCTTTCTTTCCTTGGAAATCCACTCTACTGTGTCCCCGATCGCATTTTAAAGTTTTTGCCTTGAACGCATCTTTTGGTCTATGTTGGCGCATGGTTCGCTGCGTTCCTCCCTTTTAAAATATCGAAACAAGCTATGTACGGATGGTGGCCCCAAAGATTATTTTCCATTCTTTCGAATTTTTTTTGGAATCTCTGTTAGAATTGAATGCAACGAAACCAGTGGAAAGCGTAATGCGGGTCGTGTAGGAAATTTAGTTGAATATCTATGTTTTGAAATCTTGCAGAGTAACATTTTGCTTAACTTTGCACTTTCTGACTTAAAACATTGTAGAAAATTCGTCGCCTTACTTTTGAGATGAATATTTTTGATTGTTTCAGCATATTAAATCATCGTTTTGCTTAATTTGATGGAAATATAACTTTTGGTATTGTTTTAAGAGAGAAAACAACTATTCTGCTAGATTTATTCTTTTTGATAACAGTTATACTTCTATAATTAGTTAATTATAAAGTACTAGTAGTAGATTCAAAACGGACTTATCAAACACTTTATCGATGGTTAAATACAACATAATAATTGGATCAAAGAAGTTATAGCGGATGTTTATTAATTGCTTTCCGATTCCATTTCATATAGTCTCTGGTCATTGATGTAACCGAACTTTGAGAGATTAAGGTCGGGTGAACTTCATGGCTTATCATCTGATCGGAACGAGAAATGTTAGGCTCCTCGTATAATAAGTTCGAACCACTGTCTTATGAACTTATTGCCTTATCTAAGCAGCTATTCATCCTTTACTGTGAATAATGTAATCTAAAAAGTTTCATTGAAATTTGGAACAACACAGCGTTCTTTATCATATTAGCTATACTATTGAAATATGAGGTTTTTAGACATATTAGATTTTTTAAATGCTAAATTTGCATTTTCACGATACAAAATTTCCTAATATACAGTCGCAATATGCTTATTATGTATAAATGGCATATTAAATATTGAATTTTAGCATAATTTATGTTTTATATACAACTGATGTACATTTATATGTGTTTTTATTGTGTTAGTGTGCATTTGTAAAAACAGTCATTTTTCAAAACTGCATATTTATAAGGAAATTAGTAAAATAAACGGATTGATTTATCAATATAAATTTTTCGTCGGGGAATTTCATTATAAAATATTTGTTAATCTCAGATTTTAATTTCAATTTTTATTTCATTATATTTTAAAACTAAAAAGTCTCTATCATAGATTCTCTTTTTAGTCTCTATCGTCGATAAATAAAAAAAATATATATATAAAAACCATTTAAATCCTCCTTGCCGATTTAAGCTAACCATAAAGTGGATGTTATGATTTATTTATTGCTTGCATAAACAATAAAATATTAATATTCAATGTGCTTTACATGCTACATGAAATAAATTTATCTTCATTTAATGATTAATAAGTATTTATTTTTAATAGCAGTATCAAGAGAGACAAATCTCCAATAATATATAAAATAAGCCATCCCACTAAGATATTGGCCAACATTTTCTTGTTAACTGTTCACTGAAGAGCTCATCCCACTCACTAATTGACTTGTTTTTGATGGGTGGACAAAATTGTATATTCAACATTATTGGTGAAAACAATTATTTGTTAACTCGCAGACCAATTATAAGCAAAATAAAGTGACGTACACATGATCTCAACTGTAACGAAAGAAACAACCACTTTATAGTTAAAAAAAAAAGTGTCCTTTATTCTGCGCTACAGACATTTTTTGAATTGAAATGGCTCGATTTGTGAATGTAAAACTAGAAAAATGGGGCTTACATCTTTTTTGCTTGGCCACTTAAATCTGTTACATCGGGAAGAGGTTTAGAACAAAAATGTAATTTTTTTACTTTCACTGTACATAAAGAGTAAAACTGTAAAAGTTTGTATTGTAAAATAATATACCTATTCAACCCAGAGCGATTGAATCTATATTTGATCCGGACTGGAATAAAAGATGTTCAGAATATAGAACTTCAGAAAATATATAACTCAATCCCCAGATTATGGCCTGACAGAGTTATATTAACGTGAGAAGAATCCTTTTTTCCTGTTTTCCTCTTTTCCTTTCAAAACGATAACCCTCTTGTTTTTCCCTCCACAATCCTGATCATCTTTTTTTTTTTTTCAAAAGGAGGTTGCTGTTTGAAGAAGTCGGTATTGCTGTGAACGATAAGAAAATCGTGAGTAAAATAATGAGATATGAGATCCAATGGCTCCACCCCCACCCCTTTAAGTAGAGAGCCCCATGCCCCGGCCTTATGTTCTTTTTCTTTGTTTTGTTTTTAGTTCGAAGTAAATCAGTAAATAAACGGAGGTTTAGTGAAAAAAAAAAAAAGGAGCAAGAATCGGAAGAATGTCGAAAATTCTTGTTTGTGATATTTCTCATCTTAATTTTCCTTTTTTTTTTTCCCTTCCCTTTTTCTTTTTACACTGAGTGGTGTTTTTCTTAAGGTCGGAGTTAGCGAATTTATGATATGAAACTTTCTATTATTTTTTTTTTATTTCGTATACGATGCATTGTCATAAGAATTTTTATTTTGCTTCGTTTATGATGTGAGCTACACACTGAATAGCATAAATACTTATTTTAAATGACTTTAATAATTTTTATTAAATATAGAATGTCTTACCCTATTGCTCAAAAAGTGGCACTAAGTTTAGACCTTTGAGTTCGAACGATTGACATTTTTGTTATTATACACTTTTGAGTTTTTTATTGATAGTTTTTTTAATCATTAATCGTGATTCTATGCAATTTCTTAATAAGATCAACTCTATCACATCAGGACTTGTTTTAATTACATTTTTTATGAAATGGAATTTTCAGAAAGACTGCCATAGTGGATTTAAATACTAAACTATTTACATTTGACATCAGGAACCTATAGCTAAGTTGCGGATCATCATGCTGAGCTTAAGAAGGGTGAAGAAGTTTTAATTGAATTTGAAGTAATATGCATGTCAAAAAATTTAATAAACAATGCAATCTGTTTGATTATCGCTGCATGTTTAAAATATTAATGCAAAATAGTCTAAATCTGTTTCTGAGATGCAATCCTGAAAATATATCCTAAGATTTTTGATGTGATCTGAGGCAAAAATAAAGTTTTAATCAATTCATCAATGATTCTGTAATCGGACTCAAACTACCAACAAAATATTATTATAGGCCAGTTGTAGCAACTTTATTTTTTAAATTTATCACACTTTACGCATTATAGATATAAAAAAAAGTTATGTTTACAAAGCAATTACTTTTCTAGTGAACAAAACTTTACTAGTGTAAAAAATTTTATTGACCAAATTGTTGGTCATAAAATTATGTTTTTATAACCCATTAAAATTTATTCTCAGACAATTATACGCTTAAGTTATTTATTTACTATAAATTTAATTCATTGTAACTATAAATGGAAATAATATAAATCATAAACCGTGAAATAATATTTCATTTTATAATAAAAATATAGTTTTTAAAAGCTATTTCTCAATTCCTGTTCTTCTCTTATATAAACTCCTAAACATTTTGTTCCTTATGATGTAACATTAAGTTGGCTGAATTTTTTAAAATTATTTATGGTCATATTGCATAATAGATGTAATTTAGTAATTGCATAATAGATGTAATCTTGGCGATATTATCGAATTTCATGAATTCGATATGATAATTTCAGGTGATAATAAGATATAAATACATGTGTTTCGTATATAGTCTGAAAAACCATATTATCTTTTAGGACATTCCCAAATTTCATGGTCAGGTTTTATTTCTTATTCATTTATTCATTTGTTGTTGAATTAACGAATTGTGAAACTTTAATTTTTTATGATGAAGTGAATAAAATAAATCCACATTGAAGAACTAATCAAAATATTATTTATCCAAAAATTTAATTGCCAAAAAAATTTATGATAGCATGAAACTTTTTAATAGATCCATTGTTATTGATTGATTTTTGATAAATGATAACATCAGTTGTTCAATTAATTGCTCCATGAAAACTGATTAAATAATCATCATTAAACGCATGTTTTCAAGAAACCTAATATTGAAGATTCTTACTAAGCAAAACTCTTTTTTTTCCCCTCATGAATAACGAACACTAGCAGATGTAAAATCGAAATGGGTTTCTATATTTCGGCGTTTGCAACAATTATTGCATATCTTACTACAAACATTTTATTTATGAGTATCCATTGCTAAGCGAGTACTCAAATTTATGTTTACAAATCAAAAATACAGTTTTCTATTGCTTTGAGTTGTCAAATCGTTTACAATTGTTGTGAACATGTTTCATGCTACGACCAGAAAGACGGTAAAAGGTATTGAACTGAAATTGACAATATACAATTCAATTAAATATTTATTCCCTATACGTTTTCCATTTTCATATAAAACAAATCCCGAACAACCCAATGATTGTAAACGATGAGTGAAAATTTATTAAAATATTTTTTTTTTCAATTAAAATATTTGTACTAAAATGGTGAATTCACTTGCATTACAAATTTAAAACATTGTTTATGTATTTCACGTTCAATTGATTAAAAAAATTCTTATGAATCATGAAAAATAATTTATATATAATGCATTGATAGTAATATGAAATACGTTCTGTTGAAATACTTAAGCAGTGAGGATTGTATTTTATATTTCAATTCTAAAAATGGAGAATTTAAAATTTTTATTATTAAATTTTTTTAATGGGGGGGGGGAGAAGAAGAAGAAGCCAATATGTAAATAATTGAGTAAAACACAATTAACATTCTTCAAACAAAAATTTTCTTCTATTTTCCAGAATTGTGTCATGATTTTTGCTGATTAACTTTTGGGGGAAAAAAATGGCGAATATGAATTATCGTTATTATTTTTTTTCTCTTGGAACCCGACCAACAACGTTTCTTTATTTAACAAAATAAACAGGCTTTTAATAAACCTAATGCGTAAAGAAAACATTATTTTTGTTAAAATATTCATGAAAAGTGAGTTATCTCATTATTTATCTCACAAAGTAAATGAAAAAACACTCTTGACTATATTTCTTGGTAATTCATCTCTTAAGAAATATCGTAGTTAATTTTTGAAGTTATTTACGAGCAAATAGATTTCGAATATACTAAGTTTTTAGAACAGTAAAAGATTTTACTTTTAATTTTCAAATTAAGTTGATGATAAATTGTAAGATGTCAATTTAATAAAATCTCTTAAAATATTTTTATGTGATTGCTTTTTCCTGAGAAAGGTTTTGATATATTCATCAGTCTCTCAAAAGCATTTGTATATGGATATCTAAATGATATTTAAATTTCCATGTAATATTTTATCAAAATAAATATTTTTGATTAAAGTTTATTAATTAGTAATTAATAAATAATAAATGTTTAGCAAAATATTTTAAAGTAATCGATTTTTTTTTAATTTCTCAAAATTAACTCTTATGTTATTTCGAATAAGGGGTATTAATAAATGGAAATAATTGTAATGTCGGAACGAATGCTTATATCATGTGAAATATGTAATTTTAAATTTATTAATTTTAAATTCCATTTTGCCTAATTAGGTAGGTAATATTTCAAAAACTGAGTCCTTATAATAGACTTTTATTTGAAAAAATGTTGAGTTCATGCTTCAAAATAGCATTTTTGTAGTGTTAAATAAATATAGTTTTTTTCTCACTTATATTTTGGTGCAGAATATTCGAAACATTGAAGATTAAGGGAATATTTAAATCTTTGTGTGTAGAAATCAGGCTAACATTTTGAAATTTTTTTCTATTTTTTTTATCTCGCAAGATTAATATATATTTGTTTGAAATTAATTATTATTATTTTTTATTGTTCCAGCTGTCTTTTGCAAATAATTGTTATTTATGTTTGTATAGTGATTATAAATGCTGTAATTATTTATTATTTTGAAGCCTTGATGAAGTGATGGCTTGTTTAGGATAAAAGCAAATACAGATTACTTTATATGTATTTACTTTATTAAAATGCCATTATTTACAGAGGAAAGTTTGAAAATAGCATAAATGTTTAGATATAAGTTCTAAATTTAAATTAAATTAAGGCACCCTTTCTTTTGAGATTTGTGAACATATTATAACGTTGAAATAATTAGGACCAAAAACACTAATTGATAAATATGTTTATTCTCTTATTTCACTTCACTTCATTCAATTAGAATCTCCTGATTAAATTTTAACTCTGGCGAACAATTCTTGTGTGCGAATTCCATTACTAAACTTCTGGAATGAAAATAAATGCGAGCGTAACTTTACTCAGGAAAGAAAATTGTGATAGCTTGTCCCGAGCACAATGGGGAGCTCGTTGAATGAATTGCGATCCAACCCCCAATCGTAACGCGGAATTCTCGGTTTTCGAAATCGATCGCATCTGTAGAGGTGTGCTAGTGAGCCATTGACAGTTTTCCTGCTTAAGACATAACCCACAAGGTGTCGCTGTAGCGGCTCTTTGGCTCCTTGCCACACTTTTTCTCCTCAATTTTGCTCTTCATCCCGTGAATGGAGAGGTCAAGGATAGACGCACCTGAAAATGGTGCGAGTCAAAACCATTCTTTTTTTTATTTATTTCTTGACGAAAAATATTGTGTATTCACCAACATTTTAATAGTCGAGATTATATAAAGCATTATTAGACTCCATTGATAAATTTCTTAGCCATAATTGTGTTCCCTCCAAATTACAATAACAATTCAAATACAAAAATATAGATTTTTCTGAAACATTAACAAGTTCAACATTAACTTCTGAAACATTAACAAGTTCATTTATATCCACAAATCTTAAAATGAATTAAAAACGACATTTGGTTGTTAAGATAAAAGTTAGGATAGATTTTTTAATTTGATCTTTTGTTCGAAATAATCCCTTAAATTACATTCTTAGAATTTTTTTTCTCTCTCTCTCTTTATATATATATATATATATACATATATATATATATATAAAGTCTTAAATCGTCCTTGCCGATTAAAACTAACCATAAAGTGGATGTTATGATTTATTAATTGCTTGCATAAACAATCAAATATTAATATTTAATGTGCTTTACATGCTACATGAAATAAATTTATCTTTACTTAATGATGAATAAGTATTTATTTTTAATAGCGGTATCAAGAGAGACAAATCTCCAATAATATATAGAATAACCAATCCCACTAAGATATTGGCCACATTTTCTTTCCAACTGCTCACTGAAGAGCTCATCCCACTAACAAATTGACTTGTTTTTGACGGATTTACAAAATTGTATATTCAACATTATTGGCGAAAACAATTATTTGTTTAACTAGCAGACCAATTATAAGTAAAATAAAGTGACGTACACATGATCTCAACTGTAACGAAAGAAACAACCACTTTATGGTTAAACATTTTATACTTGAAAAATACTAAAAAGCATTAATTTAGAATTCTTGTGAGAAACCTTACATAATTACATATTAATTGCGATAAAAAAAAGGTTTCAAAATATGAGTTTCGACATTATATTCTCACACTTTCTAAAAATAAGAAAATTGATTGAAAATTGAGATTTAAACTCTGGAGCACTTTGAATCTTGAAAATGTATTTCGACACTATAAATTCTAATCTTGTTCCTGTATTCTTTAATAAAAATCCGTTTATTAAAGAATACAGGAACTTTTTTTGACATTTGACATTTTAGCTTTAAACGTTAATTTTTTCATTTCTTTCTCCTAAATATGTTTTCTAGAAATATTTAATTATATTTCTAATATAGTTCTAATAATTTAATTTGTTATAAAATTAAAATTGCTTGTAATTTATTGTCATTGTGAGCATACATTAAATTTCTTAAATAACCATGTCAGTATTTGCTAGTTATATTTCTTAAAATACTCTTTTAGTTATTTCTATCAAATTAATGTTTGTTGAGCGAAAAGAAACTCAGATATAAGATTTAAAACCAAATGCACAATATCCCAAAATATTATACATAATACAATATCTAAACCATTAACAGATTTACATTGCCGTCAGTAACATCGCGTTTTCTTGAATTCAGTTCATCATTTTAATTTTCGATCTAAAAGAAAGTCTTATGCGCTTGAAGGAGTATTCGTTAATACAATAACCATGTATCTAATCGATATAGAATGAAATACTATAATAGAATTAATAAATTCTTTGAATATAACCTAAAACAGAATTATTTGGTGGTTTTCGGAAAATATTGTAATTTTACCCAACATTTTGACATTATACCTCGAAAAAAATAACTATTTTAAGTTTCTTGACAAAAATAATAATTAATTTCTTGAAAAATTAATAAAAAAAATAAATATATATAAAAAATTTTAAAAAAATGTTTTTTTTAGTTTTTAGAAACTTTTTGTTCCAGTTTAATAAAGAATAATTTTTTATTAAAATTTGATTTATACGTTATAATAAAAAATGTTATTGGAATTATTGTTTTTATATACTATATTAGTTACAATACTGTTTATTATTTATAGACCTATGACGTAAACTCTATGTATTATTATTTATATATGTAAAAATTAATTAAAAGTCCAATATGATACAATATAAAATATTTCAAAGACCTGATAAAACTAGAAATAAATATATTTATAGTTTTATTAATTTTTTCACGCCAAGTTCTACAAAAAATATATTATGATTATATTGAGTTTCACATTGTAATTATTGTAAGTTCACCTAGAACTATAATTTCAAAATTATTTAATGCATTGTTAACTATAACTGATTAAAATCAGTTACACTTAACATTGTATTAAAATATATTAAATGTGTGTATTAAAATATAAAGTGTAAAATTTATTATAATTTGAAATATTCTTAAATCTGAATACCCGAAACAATTTTCATAAGTCTGAAGTATTTCGATTTTTTTTTTGTTTTTTTTTTGTTTGAGTATTTACTAATTTTACATAAATTATGATAAAAAAAGAAAAATTTATCTCACACATTTATTAATATTATATTACTTTATTACTGCCAACGAATTTTTTGGCTGAATGTATGCCAACCAATTTTTTGGCTGAATGTATAAATTTTTTATTACCTAATTAGGATTAAAAATATGAGAAAAAAATGTTGAAGTAGTTATGTAATAAACATTTAATTTTTTAGTTTTAGTTATATAAAGATCTATTAGAATGATCGAAACTAACAAGAAGAATTTTAATGAAATTATGGCTACTAATTAAAAGAAATATTAAGATACTTCTCAGTTTTTCGTAAACTCGGACATTTGATTATTTTAAATCAAATTGATTTCTTTTCTTTTCTATGATCAGCCAGTTTGAGTTATTAATTTCCCAATTCTATTTTAAATTAAAACATATCAGTAGTTTACGAAATTATTTGTAATTAATTTATTGTGAAAAGTGATGTTTTTCATATTTTTCAAAAATTTACGTGTTTATATAATTTTTTATTCCAATTTGTATTCGCGAATAAAAATATTTTCTTAAATTATTACTAATTTGTCATTTATAACAAATATTTTAGCTACCAATATGACCTTGAGAGCCAAGAGGAGGAAATTGTAAACACTGATATATTTCATCTCATCTATATTCTTTTATAAAAGCTTTTCGAGAATATTCTTCTATAACTGCCTTTCGATATAATTGTCCGAAAGCATAGAGCTGTTCGTTTTTCATTCGGCGCCAACAGCCATTTTCCCTGACAGCCTCCAGGTTTCGTAGCCAAACGAAGTAATATCCCTATGAAATTACCCCATCTTTCAAGGACGCGCCTGTCATTTTCCAACTTCATACTTTCTTCGTCTGTTGTGATGGGGAAAAATTTTTCAATCACGTGTTGACGAAATGGTATATAAAGTTCGAAATCCTGAAAGTTTCCTTTAATCCATCAGACTTTTTTTTTATGCTTTCGTTTTATGTTTTTAGGAATTTATCTGTCTCTTTCACTTGATTGATTTTTTTTCTCTTAAAAGTATATTTTCAAATATTTTGTATTTTTTTTAAGAAGATGATAACAAAAAAATTATTAAAAAATGTTCATAATTCATCTTTTGATAAAAATGGGTAATGATTTTTTCAAATTTCAGCAAATAATGTTGGATGTAAAATTGTAAATTCATTTTTGAAAGATGTATTTTTAAGTCATTTATTTACGTACAGTATATTCTTTAGTATATAATGGATTATTAAAGAGAAAAATTTGCTTGTAGAATTTTAGAATTAGATTTAGATCAGATGTAGAATTTTATTTGTGCTTTATTTTAGTTTTTATAGTATAAACATGTTCTAAATAGAAGAAAATGATTAATAATAAATAATTTCTGCAATATGGTAAAGAAAGTTTATTTTCTTTTGGTTTTTAAGTTTAAAAAATATTATTAATGTAAAATTTTCATGTAAAATTTTCTCACATTTAAACATTTTTATCCTTAAAACTGATTTTATTGACTCACTTATAATCAGAAGCAGATATGTGTAATAAATAATACTAACATTTGAATTCTAATCAAGAAAATTGACTTGTGCATGTGTGAGTTACTGTTACCACAACACAAGTTTATTAATTTTTAAAAAAATTATTTTCATGTAAATAATTTATCGTAACATCAGCTAAGTAAACAAAGCTGAAAAATAATAAAAATGTTTATTAACTGATACGCGTTTTTCATCAATTATTTTTATTAATCAAAAATAAGGAATGGGCAATGGTTATTATATCTTATTTCTTAAATGAAAATTAAATTTAATTTTCCTATTTATCTCTAAATATATTCTTGAACTTTTCATTCAACATATTTCCTTAAATTTTGGTCCTCATAAAAATATACTGAAGCGATATTTTCATAAGTTTAGTTTTACTGTTATCACATTGATGTATACTTTATATTCCTATGTCCAGTGTACTAATTCTTACAGTGTTTTGTACTTGAACATCGATAACTGTCTCCAGGAATCTACGTATATCAGTTCATCAATTTGCACTTGGATAATTCTTTTTAAATATGCAATTCTTTATTTAATTTTTTTAAAGTCAAATAATCTAGAAATATCCAAAATCCTCTAAATTTCTTTAATTTGTGTGTGCGTGATGGTTTGATGGTATAATCCAGAAAAAGTGCATTGATCTAACTGTTCTATATATATATATATATATATATATATATATATATATATATATATAT